>RCUC01159503.1:0-20829 GCA_003697995.1 Taxidea taxus jeffersonii
GAGACACCATAGTGGATGGATGACAAACAAGAACCACACACATCCCTCAGGGCTCAAGCCCCAGTACCCTACAAGAAGCCTCCTTACTTCTTAAAGGTCTGGGAAGGTAAAAGAAAATCCTTTATGTATTTTGGGTAAGCCCACAGAGGGAGGCTGAGATAGAGGTGGTCAAAGTAGAAATTAAAGTTTAGACAAAGAAAGTTATTTTTCTTTGTCAACTTGGATTTTTATGTGTTAAATGGAATTTTGTATTACTCACAATTTAAGTGTGTCTTTATTATGGCAGTGAATTGAATGGATTAGTGTGAAGGTATAAAACTATCTTAGAACCAGGTTTCTCAAATAGTTGGTGTTTTCCAATAAGAAAATACAATCCAGAAACCTCTATTTCATTTTAAATGTGATAAAATTATAGAAATATTTTACCCATAAGGAAATTAATATATGGATGAATAATGTTAGTCAATGTTGGGAATATGATATTCATACAATGGAGTTTATTTCATAAATATTAATTAAAGTCAATTTTATAAAATGTAATATTTTCTTTCAGTTCTTTATTTTTTATACTGAAGATGTAAAATATAGGGAACTAAAGAGAGTTTTAATATTAGGGAAATTATATTTTTGAATTTGGAAATAACTCTGACAATCAATTCCATTAGGACTTTTTAGCTCTCTTCCATAGGAATATAAAAATGAAATAAAAGAGTTTTATTAGTAATTATAGGGATATTAAACAGCATTTGCTATAAATCAAAGCACATTAATGACTAATGTTCAGCAATATCTTCCCTCATGTCATATTTGGAGCAGAACTGATTTAAGTGAAGGTAAAAGTATGAAGTATGTGCAATAATTACTGAACTTATTAGAAAAATAATTCAGCAGTTGGGGAATTTAGAACATTATTTCAGATTCTTGTCAGTCTCTCCTCCAGTGAGTAGAAGCATTGAATCATTAGTACATTTCTCCATAAAACTGATTAATTTTGATGGACAGAACTAATTTTATGGTTTCCAATTCTGTGACGCCTCAAATAAGCTGTTTCCATCAGGAATCTGGATAGCTTGAAGAGTCAGCTTTGTTGTTTTTTCTTTTCTTCCAACAATAAAGTTGAGAACTCTCAAGCTTCACCATCAATTATCACCAAATCACTTTTTCATTTACTATTCTCCTGTTTTACTACTTTTTATTCTTGACTCATGAACAGTTTTAATTATTTTTTCAGTTCGAAGCCATCCTCCACTGACACCTAACCATATTTTCTGAATTCATAAAAAAATAACTAATTCACCATTTTTTTTACAATTTTGTGTATATATTATGTGTGTATATATATGTGAGAGTGTGTGTGTGTGTGTGTGTGTGTGTGTGTGTGTTTGCATGTACATTCACACTGCCTGCCAAGCAGAGAGCCTGATGTGGGGCTTGATCCCAGGACCCTGAGACTATGACCTGAGCTGAAGGCGAAGGCTTAACCCTTTGAGCCACCCAGCACCCTAACAAATCTTTAATTAGATTAATGAATAAAAAGAGAAGGCTTAAATAAAATCATAAGTGAAACAGGACACATTGCACTGAATCTACATAAATACTTAGGATTATAAAGGACTGCTATGAACAACACATGAACAATTTGGATTAGCTAGAAAAAATGGATATATTCCTATAAACATTATTAAGAATGAGCCAGAAAGAAATAGAAAATCTACATATACCAATAACAAATATAAGGGAATTGAGTCAGTAATCAAAAACCTCTCAACATAGAAAATTCCAGGACCAAATGGCTTCACTAGTAAATTCAACCAAGCATTTAAAAAATAATTCATGTCAGTCCTTCTCAAACTCTTCCAAAAAATTGAAGAGGAGAGAACACTTCCAAACTCATTTTATGAGGTGAGCAGTATGACCTTAATATCAAAGTTAAGTAAGGACATTACAAGAAAAGAAAACTCCAGGACAATATCTTTGTTGAATATACATGCAAAAATTCTCCAAAAAGTTGAAATTCTCCAAAAAAATCTCCAAAAATTCTCCAAAAAATATTAGCAAACTGAATTCAACAGCACATTAAAAAGATTATACACCATGACCTAGTGGAATTTATCTTTGAAATGCAAGGATGGTTCAACATACACAAATCAATAAAGGAGATATACACATAAGTAGATTGAAAGATACAAAGCATAATCATTATGATAGATGATAAAGAAGCATTTGACAAAATATAAGACCGTTTATGGGTATACTCATGGGTATATTTATGTAAGTCATTTGTATACTAAACAAATTGGGTATAGAAGAAATATACTTCACCATAATAAAAACAAACTCACAGTTACTATTACACTCAACAGTGGAAATTTGAAAGCGTTTTCCTCTAACAACAGAAATAAGACAAGGATACCCACACTTGCCATTTTTATACAGCAGAGTACTAGAAGTCCTAGCTAAAGCAATTTGGTAAGACAAAGAAACAAAGGACATCCAAATTGGAAAAGGATAAGTAAAATTGTCATTATTTGTAGATACAATTGTGTGTGTGTATGTGTTTGTATATACACACATATATGTATGTATATGTGTATATATATACATACATGTATATATATTATCTGTATATATATATTATCTTAAAGACTCTACAATTAGAATATATATAATCTTAAGGACTATACAATTAAATATATATATATATATATATATATATATAATCTTAAAGACTCAATCAAAAAACTGTTGGAACAAATTATTCAGTGAAGTTGCAGAATGTAAAATCAACATCAGTTATGTTTCTGTAAATCAACAATGGAACATCTGGAAAAGAAATGAAAATCTCATTCACAATATCATAAAAAGCAAACAAATAAAAATACCTAGGAATAAATTTAACTATCAACCTGGGGCCTAGAAGTCAAACTGTAAACTGCTTGTGATTATGGATGACTTTGTTTTTTGGTTTCCTTTTATGTACATGTTAGCTTTTTTTTTAAGATTTTATTTATTTATTTGATAGACAGAGATCACAAGTAGGCAGAGAGGCAAGCAGAGAGAGAGGAGGAAGCAGGCTCCCCACTGAGCAGAGAGCCCAATGTGGGGCTCGATCCCAGGACCCTGAGACCATTACCTGAGCCAAAGGCAGAGGCTTTAACAAAACTGAGCCACCCAGGCGCTCCTGCACATGTTAACTTTTAAAAAATAAATTTTTAAAACTTGAAAAAAAATTAACTAAGGAAGTGAAAGATCTATTCAATGAACTGTCAAGACCTTGATGAAAGAAACTGAAGAGGACACAAACAAATGGAAAGTTATTCCATGTTCATGTATCAGAACAATTAGTATTATTAAAATGCCCATAATACCCAAACTATCTAAAGATTCGATGCAATCCCTATCAAATTTCCAATGGCTTTTTTTTTTTTTCCTCACAGAAATAGAACAAAAAATCCTTATATTTGTATGGAACCACAAAAGACTCCATATAGCCAAAGTGATCACACTCTCTGATTTCAAAATACATTACAAAGCTATAGTAATTTAAATGCTATGGTGCTAGCAAAAAAAAAAAAAAAAGACACACTGACCACATCAGGAACCGAGAAATAAACCCCTGCATATATGCTGCCCAACTAATATTTGACAAGGGACCAAAGAAAGAACAATGGGATAAGGATAGTCTTTTGGTAAGGTAGATACATACATAGAGAAAAATGAAACTGAACCCTTATTTTATATCACTCAACATAGATTAAAGGCTAAAACATAGGACTAATACCATAAAACCTCTAGAAGAAAACATATATGTCAAAGAAGCTCTTTGATACTGGCTTAAGAAATAACGCTTTGAATATGACACTAAAATCACAAACAACAACAACAACAAAAACAACAAAACAAAACAATAAACAAAATGAAAGGTAACCTATAGAATAGGAGGAAAATATTTTCAAATCATATATCAGATAAGTGGCTAATATCCAAAATATGTAAAGAACACGCAATTCAATAACAAAAAAACAAACTCTCAAAAAATGGGCAGAGGACCTAAACAGAGATTTTTGTCAAAGAAGACATCTAGGGGCACCTGGGTGGCTCCATGGGTTAAAGCCCCTGCCTTTTTCTCAGGTCATGATCCCAGAGTCCTGGGGTTCAGCCTGGCATCAGGCTCTCTGCTCAGCAGCGAGCCTGCCTCCCTTCCTCTCTGTCTGCCTCTCTGCCTACTTGTGATCTGTCAAATAAATAAATAAAATCTTAAAAAAAAAAGAAAGAAGACATCTAATTGGTCAACAAGTACCTGAAAAAGATGCTCCTCATCACCAATTATTAGGGTAATGAAAACCAAAACCACAATGAGATATCACCTCTCACCTGTATGAATGACTATCATCAAGAAGCCAGCTATAGCAAGTGTTGAACCTGACTGAGGAGATACTGGAACCCTTGCACATTGTTGATGAGAGTGTAAATTGGTTCAGGCACTATGGAAACAGTATAGATTTCATCTGAGAGTTAAAAACAGAACTGCCATGTGATCCAATTCTACGTTTGGATACAAATTCAAAGAAAATTTAAACAGGTTATCAAAGGGATATATCCACTATATTTATGTCAGCATATTTATAATATTCAAGATATGAAAACAATCTAAGGGCCTATCAGTGGATGAATAGATAGCAACTCATGGCATATAAATACAATGGGATATTATTCAGCCCTGAAGAAAAAGGAAACCCTTTCATTTATTGAAGGATCTTGAGGGCATTATGCTAAGTGAGATAAATCAGACAGAGAAAGACAAATGACATATGATATTATTTATATGTAGACTCTAAAAAAACTGAACATGTAAAAGGAGAGTAGAATGGTGGTTAACAAGGGCCACAGGGTGGGAGTTTTGGGGGATGTGTTGTTTAAGGGTACAAAGCTGCAACTACTAGACAGATAAGTCCTACGCATCTAATAGGTAGCGTAGTGATTGCAGACAATACTGTACTATAAACCTTAAAGAATAAATGAAACAAGATGGGATCGGGAGGGAGACAAACCAAAAGAGACTCTGAATGTCATAAAACAAACTAAGGGGGGGGGGGGGGTGTTGGGAGAGGGGAGTGGGGTTTCATTATATGTTTATATAAAAATTAAAAAAAAACTTTAAAGGTGCTAAAATAATAAATATTAATTATTTCAACACACACAATGATAATTATGTGATGTGCTAGAGGTGTTAGGTAACACTATGGTGGTAATCATATTGCAATATATAAATATGTCAAATCAGCATGTTGTGCACCTTAAATCTTACACAACGTTATATGTCAATTTCATCTTAAGAAAAATGAATTAAAAATAAACCCATCATCATTCAAAAATAAATTGAAAATATATTCTAAGGATAGAGAGTTTACTTTTTAATCTCAGAGTCTGCACATTTCCTTTTGTAGCTAAGCTTCATTTAATTTTTAAGAGTAGTTTTTTAAAAGGGAAATTACTACAAACTAACTAAATCTTGTTCATGCTTTAGTGATCCAAGTATCTTCTCCATTTGGAAAATTACCTAAAGAGTTATAAATTATGGTCCCTATTATCCATAACACACATTTTCATCACTGAACATTTAGTCACCAACATTGCCTTTACAATATTGGTGTGTGTATGTGTGTGTGTGTGCGTATGTGCACTTGTGAATTTGGGTGAATGTAGTTAAGTATACATGTATTATATTTAGGACAGTGACCATGTCTTCATCTCAATATTCATAATTCTACTTAATAGAGTATGAAAATCTACCACTGTCTGAATTAAAGGAATTAAAAGGTTAATAATAATGATAATAATATATATTTCAAATGATATATTGGTATAATCAATGAATAAACTGATACAATAAAAAATTATATATTACTAAATTTTCAAAAGCTAAAGAAACAAAAAGACTCAAGTTCTTAGTTATCTAAAAGGTAAAAAAAAATTGACTCCCTGCCATCCAGGGATTTTAAAATATTTGAGAAGCCATTAAGGAAGGAGACTTTATGTACATCCTCACCAGATAAAACCATGAACTTCGAACTGAGACAAACTGTAGGCACATGTAAGGGTTCAGCCTGAACACTGGCAACTTGCTACAAGAGACTTTGCTTAATAATAGCCTTAGCAATGAACTACATTCAGCCAAGACTACTTTTCTGGTGTGAACAGCAATCAAAATTCTTTACAAACAGCACATTCAAGTACTCCCTTCTGTTTTTAAAAAACCTTGGCTTCTATTTTGGGTGGGGGGCACAGTTTGCATTACCTGAATCTGTGCTCCCAGAATTGCAATTCTGAGACCCCAAATAAATGCTTTTATTTTATTTCAGCTGTCCCTTTCCTTAGTCAACAGTCTGTGATATTCACTACACAGAAGTCTGGGAAGCACCCACACAAGTTATTGATATTACAAAGAAGTTCAGCACTATAACAAGCCTGTAATTTCTGGTAGATGTGAAAGGAAACTTTTTTTTTTTTTTTTTTTCAGAAATACCTACAGCACATGCACTATGAATTCCTATAGGAAGAGCTCCAGTGGTGGCAAATTCAAATACAAAATGCATTAAGAAACATATATTTATATGCTAGAGGTTCTTTAATATAGAAGATTAATCATTTATTAGATATTAGAACAATCTGAAATGTGTAATAAATGGATATCAAAAATATATAAAGATATTAAAGATATCTAAAACCTTAGAAAAAGTAACAGATTAACTAGAATTAACAGGCATTGGAAAAAAAGGGAAATTGTCACAAAAATAAACTCAGTGAAGAATAAAAACATGACATTTAACAAAGGAAAGTTAAAATTGAGCTGAGGATATTATGATTGATACTAGTATGGAAAGAAAGGGAGATGGATAATTTTCTCAGATAAAACATTGACAGATTAGACGTATTTAACTTAATTGTTACAAATGCTAGTAAAGGGTACAGCCCAGAAATTGAAGTGCCCATTTGGGTGAGGGAGGAGGCCACACACACAACCCTCTAAAAGTGACAGAATTTCAGTGGTTAATGATCACCAAAGCAAGGGTAAACATGGGTGATGAAAACAGAATGACAAGCTGAAATACAAAGAAAAAGAGGTGAGAAACCCAAATCCTTTCACCAATTGTATGCAATAAGCCCTGTGGAGCCATAGCTGAAGCAGGATATCTATTTCTGTAAGACTAGTAGCAAATCTGCTATAAATGCCTTGTAGAAATCAAGAAGGAAAGCACTGGGCCTGGCATCTTTGGTATGTGTTGTTTCTTTTTCTAGATATAGGCCATTCAGGTATTTCACTTTTTCTAGAGTCAGGTTTAGTAAAGTCACATTTTTCAAAGAGTATGTCCATTTCATTTATCAGATTTCTAGAATATTTCTTTATAATATATCCTCATCATTTTCTGATATTTATGGCATCTATACTGATATAATCCTGGTACTGAGAATTTGTGTCTTCTCTCTTTTTTCCCTGAGCAATCTTTCTAAGAGCTCAGCAATTTTTAATCATTAAAAAAAACAATCCAGCTGTTGGCTTTGCAAATGTTGTCTATTGATTATTTGTTATTATTATTTTTGGGTGTTGAGTTTGATAAGTTCTTTATAGATTTTGGATACTGACCTTTTATCCAACATGTCATTTGCAAATATCTTCTCCCATTCTGTCAGTTGTCTTCTAGTTTTGTAATAGATAATTACTATTAAACATTTTACTTTTCTTTTTTTTTTTTAATAGATTTTTTATTTATTTGACAGACAGAGATCACAAGTAGGCAGAGAGGCAGGCAGAGAGAGAGGAGGAAGCAGGCTCCCCGCTGAGCAGAGAGCCCGATGCAGGGCTCTATCCCAGGACCCCAGGATCATGACCTGAGCCGAAGGCAGAGGCTTAACCCACTGAGCCACCTAGGCGCCCCACATTTTACTTTTCTTATATAGGCATTTAAAACTATAAATTGCCCTCTAAACAGTGCTTTAACAATATCACATCAATCAATTTATTTTATATACTTAATAATTTTCCCCATGATTTCTTTTTGAGTCATGAGTTGGTTAGAAGTGTGATATGTAATTTCTAAATATATCAGAGTTTTCTAGATAACTTATTGTTATTCACTTGTAACTTAATGCTACTGTAGAGAACTCTTTAAACTTTGCAGTCTTTTGAATTTTAGTGAGACTTAGTGAGATTTATCTTATGGCAAACATATTCCATATTCCATATTCACTTGGGAAGAATACATAGTTTGTAGTTGTGCAGGGTGGAGTCCAGCAATGTTAATTAGATCACAATGATTGAGATTTTGTTGAGATTTCCTATATATTTACTGAATATGCCTAATTTTTCTGCTGCTGATACACAGATGCTAAAATCTAAGTCCATGATTTTTGCACTTGTCTATTTCTTCCTTTGGCTCTATAAGTTTATATTTTATTTATATTTATTAATAAAATATATTTATATATTTTATTTATATAATATTTATATATTTTATTTATATAATATATTATTTAATATATATTTATATATTTATTTATATTTATATATTATATTTTATTTATTTATATTTATTTATATTATATTGTATTTATACTTGTTATATATTTATATTTATATAATATTTATATATGTTTATATTTTATTTATATATATTTATTTATTTATATTTTATTTATATTATTTATATTTATGCTTGATATGCATTCACTCTAATGTCTTTCATCAATTTTCTAATTTATCATTATGAAATTATTCTTTTAACTATTGTAGTTCTCTTTGTTTTGACATCCATTTAATATGCTGCATGACCTTTTTGATGCTTACTCTTTCTATGGTGTAATTTTTCCATATGCTTACTCTTACCTATTTCTGTTTTTAAATTTCAAAGACAGTTTAAATAAGTATGAATTATTAAATCTTTCCCTCACCAATAGAACAATCTCTACATTTAATTTAAGTGCTTAGTCTACTTACATTCGATATGACTATTTATATATTTGGATTGGAGGCTACACTCTTCCATTTCTCTTCCATTTGCCTCTTTTGCTTTTCCTTCCCGATGCTCATTTTCTGTCTTTAATTAATCAGTTTCATTAAATAATTTCACTTTATCTCCTCTCAACTTCCTAGTTATGCCACTTTTTATTATATGCTTATTTATATGTAAATATATACCTTTTTTAAAAAATTATTTGACAGAGAGAGACACAGAGAGAGAGAGAGAACAGAAGCAGGGGGAGTGGGAGAGGAAGAAGCAGGCTTCCCGCTGAGCAGGGAGCCAGATGTTGGCCTCAAATCCAGGACCCTGGGATCATGATCTGAGCCAAAGACAGATGCTTAATGACTGAGCTACCCAGTTGCCCAATATATATCTTTCTTAAATATTTGGAAGAATTACTCAGGTAAGGTACCTGGACCTATAATTTTATTGCAAGAATATTTTTAACAATATTTTTCATTTCTCAAACATACAGGAAGTTATATCTTCATCTCATTGCAATATTTTGTAACTTATATCAAGAATTGTGACTTTAATTTTCTAAATTTATTAATGTAATATTTTTCAAATCTTTTTTCACAAGATCTTCAGATGTACCCTTTTTTGAACTATTATTGATACAAAGAGTTGCATTTAATTTCTTTCTTTTATTGCCCAGTTTTACTAGAAGCTGTTCACTTTGATTAATTTTGTCAAATGACCACCTCTTGGAATTTCTGATTTTCAATATTTATAAGTATTTTTCAATTTCAATAACTTCAGCTTTTATTTTTATATTTTTTCTATTTTCTTGAGGTTTAATATGCTGCTCTTTTTCTAGATTTTTGCAAATAGAATTTAAATTGTGATTTTTAAGTATTTCTTCTGTTCTAACATATCTATTAAAAGAGATATGCTAGCTGGAGGCATCACAGTTCCAGACTTCAAGTTATATCACAAAAGTGTAATGATCAAAACAGTATGGTACTGGCACAAAATTAGACATATAGGTCAATAAAACAGAATAGAAAAACAAATAAATCAGTTAAAAATGGGTAGAAGACATGAATAGACATTTTTCCACAGAAGACATCCAAGTAACTAACAGGTAATGGAAACATCACTGATGTTCCCAGCTCAACATCACTGATCATCAGCAAAATGCAAATCAAGACTACAAAGGCAAAGATTGTCAAAGTAGATAAAATCTATATACTGTCTACAGGTAATCCACTTTAAATATGAAGACACAATAGAAAAGTGTAAAAGGTTGAAGAAAGATATATCATGCTAACCCTAACATAAGGAAAAAGCTTATATAGCTATATTGCTATTAGATATAATAAAGGAAATACATTGGCAGAGATAAACAGGGTAACTTTATAATGATAAAAGTTCAATTTTTGTAGAACACATACAATGTTAAATATATATGCATACAATAACAGAATTTTGAAATATATAAGACAGAAACTAACTGTCTTAAACTGTAAGGAGATATAAATAAATCCACAATTATAGCAATGATTTCAGCATATAGTTTAAATAATTTATTAAACAAGTGTTTATAAATCAGTTTAGGTTCAGAAACCTTGAAAACAATAAAGAAAGAAAACAGATGAAAGACAGTCAAACCAAAAAGATATGATTGCTTTAGCTCATAAATAACACGATCATCTATGAGGAAAATCCTATGAAATTTACAAAAAAAAAAAAAAGTCCTAGTAGAAAAAGTAACCGAATTTTAGTTTGTGTGGAGGATCCTAGATCATTAAACAAACAAAAACAAATGCAGTTTTATAAAACACATCAATCAATCAGAAATATAAAGTAAAACAAAACAAAAACAAAACATTGTTTACAACACTATCAATACTATGAAATAATAGGGATAAATATGATAAATGATGTTTAAGGCATGTACAATGAAAACTAAAACAATGGTGAGATAAATTTTAAAAGACATAAATAAATAGAGAGATGGACTGCTTTCATTGATTAAAGAATCAATTTTTTAAGATGTCAAACCTCCTCAAATGAATTTGTAAATTCAACAGGATATCAGTGTCCTGGTGGGATTTTGTTATAAAAATTGAGAAGTTGAGAAAATTCTCACAGAAATGTGAAGGGCCAAAAATATATATATTGTAATAAAAAATAGCAAAACTGGAAGGATTATATTAAATTCAACACTTATTATAAAGTTGTAAGAATCAAGACAGTGTTATATTGGCATCAAGCTATTTGAATAGGTCATTGGAATAGGAGGAAAGTGAAGAAATACATTCATAAAATCAATTTACTTTTGTTAAAGGAAAAATGTCATTCCATTACCTAATACTCTTTTCTACAGAGTTGAAATAATTGACTATTCCATTAAAAAAATATCTTTTAAATATAAGAAAAAAAATTGATCCTTAAAAAACAAGAAAAAAAATAATCCTTAATTTTGACCATACAACAAATTAACCCAAAATGGATCATAGCCCTAAATAAAAACCTTAAACTATAATATTAAAAGAAAATATATGAGTAAATGTTTGTAATCTTGACTTTAATTCCAACACCAAAATCACTGCCTATAAAATAAAAAAAAATAATTAAAATTTTGGCTTTATAAAAATAAATATTTTTCTCTTGAAAATACACTGTTAAGAGAAAGAAAAGATAAGCAAAAGACTAGGTGAAGATATATGCATATCATATATCAAATAAATGTCTTGTATCCAAAATACATAAAAAAATTTAAAACTCAATAGTAAGAAAACAAGCCCAAAAAAAGACAAAAGAGGGGCACCTGGGTGGCTCAGTTGGTTAAGCAATTGACTTCAGCTCAGGTCATGATCCCAGAGTTCTGGGATCAAGTCCCACATCAGGCTCCCAGCTCCATGGGGAGTCTGCTTCTCCCTCTGACCTCCCCTCTCATGCTCTCTCACTCTGTCTCTCTCTTATAAATAAATAAAATTAAATTAAAAAAAAAGACAAAAGATTTAAAAAGATTTTTCACCAAAAAAGATATGCTTATAAATCAAATAACCACACAAGAAATATTCAACACCATTATATTTAAAGAAATGTAAATTTTAACAGTGATATTCCATTATACTTCAATAGAATATCTAACATTAAAAATTAGCTATACCAAATTTAAGCAACAGAGTAAAGCAATTACAATTCCCTTATACTGTTAGTGAAAAAAAATATATGATTGCTTTAACTACTTTAAAAACGAGATAGCCAGTTAAACATATTCCTACTATATGACTTGGTCTTTCCATTCTTTGGCATCTATTCAAGAAAAATAAATGCATGTGCCCATCCAATGCCTTGTATATAAGTTTTCATAACACTTTGTTTATAATAGCCCCAAATTAGAAACAACTCCAGCATCAATCAAGAAGTGAATATATAAACAAGTTGTGGCGTATCTGTATAACAGACTACTACTCAGCAATAAGATCAAATGTATTACTGATACACATAAAAATACAGATGAATCCCAATCTAGTTATACTGAGTGCAAGACACATCCAAAAAAAAAAAAAGTTCATAATGTTTCATTTCACTTGTATAAAATTTTAGAAGACACAATTTTTTTGCTTTCTGACAGAAAGCAAATCAGTGATTGCACAGCAAAAGGGCAGGAGGGAGGCAACACAAAAGAAGGAGAATTTTGAAGGTGATATATTTGTTTATTTTCTTGACTTTAGTGATGATTTCATAAGCCTATGCATATGCCAGCATTTATGAAATTGTGCACTGTAAAGTGTGTAGTGCTTTGTGTTTAAGTTATACCTCAATAAAGCTGGACTCATCCACTAAAATGTCCCTATTCCTGGTCTAAGGATATCCCTCTTTTCTATCCAGGCTCTGTCCTTGATAAAGGAGATAAGGCTGCATATATATATATATTAAGGCTGCATATTTTTGTCTCCTTTACATTCCTGCTACCCTCAAAATAAGAGTCTGGGCTTAATTTTTTAACATTTTCTGAAGCTGAAGATAGGGCCTCTTTTAAGACTACCATCAAGGAGCTCTGACACTCAGAGTGTGCCTTAAATTGGCAAGTAATTCCCCTAAGCCCATCAATTTCCTTTTGCAAGCCTCCAATGCTATCAAAAGGAGGTAGTTAAGTATATATTTATGTCATGCTGATTAAACATCACAGGTATTTGTTCTCCCAATTACCTGTAGTTCACTTGCTTCTCATCTCAATTAACCACAGAGGAAAGTGTTAGCAAATTTGAGGCTACTACATGCTAGGATAATAATTACTCTGGTGCCCACCAAGAATGGGACTTTATTGGTCTCAGATGAATTGGCAATGCAAGTCCAAAACCTCATCCTCAGTGTTTGCTTTCCAGTACTATTTGTAGAACTATTGGATTAGCTCAAGTTCTCCAGAAAACACAGCTGAAAACAAAACTTACGTGCTAAAGCATTATTGCAAAGGGCAGCCCTAGACCAGCAAGAATGAGGGAAATGTAAATGAGGCATAATAGGACAGAAAAAGGAATGCCAGATGGTATGTTGTAAAGCTAGTCATTAGTTCACCAAGAGACACAGCATGCCTTCTAACAGGTGCATGGGAAACTAAGTTTAAGGCCCACCCAGTGAAGGGAACACTGAAGAGGCAATTTATCCATTGACTTCTTTTTGTCTTCTATGACAATACTTACCGACACACATAACCACATTTCTGGCTGGTGTCACATAGCTCCTCAGACAGCAACTAGGAAACTGCAATCTATCTTTGTACTGTAGGCTGCATGAAGAAGTAATGGGAGAAGCAAGAAGCTCTGGACATTCACCTTCAGATAGTAGAAACTCACAGGCCTCAGGACTATTTTCCATAGCAATGACTATGCAGAGAAATGGCCAACCGTCAGGAAAGCATGTGAGGCACTCGAAATACCTACAACCTAAAACAAGCACTCAAAATAAGGCACAGGGCCAGGCATGGAACACACACATTCTTGTAATTCACGTATGTTTTCTAGATCTTTAGATCACTTCATATTTCATTTGTTGTCTGGCCAATAGCACCATCATCTGCTTATGTGCTTTCTTGCCACCTGGTTCCAGACTCAGCAAGCCAGCTTTTCTTTATGGGGTATCATCTGTGTTTCTTCCTAACCTGGCTAAGATCCTGACACTGCTATTGCTTGCCTGCTACTTTCTCTTTTCCTTGAACTTTCTTGTACTACATGTTACAAATTTCTGATATATACCACTTCCATAATCTTTAAACTTCTTGGTTTCTGTGCAAAACCATGCATTCCATTATCTATCTACCTATCTCTATTATCTATCATCATCATCTATCTATTTCTAGTTATTTTTAAAGTCAGTACCACCAAAAGCTAAACAAAGTTATTTTTTTCCTTCTTTCTTCTGCCAGCCAGATTCAAACCTAATTTGATTTTTCCTTTTTAGAGTAATATATCATCATGAAGACCTCAAACCCTGTGGCTGTTCCTCTTGGTTAAGCTTCAGGAAAAGGATATTAGAATCCCTATTTGATTACATTAGTAATCTGAGCTCTAAGCACCTAAGGGATACATGAGCTTTTCTTACCCCTTACTAACCTACAGGCAAGCGATCTTAAAAAAAAAAAAAAAAAAAAATCACATATATTCTAAAATAAGTGTATTCAGACAATATTAGGATAGCCTCAATATTCTCTGTTAATCAGTAGCTTATATCAGCTGCTTCATGAGACAGACAGTAAAATATTTCAGTGAGTCCAGAATGGATAAATGAAACATGTTTTTGGTTCTTCAAGTCAAATATTGAATTCTCTTTCCAATGAAAGTTCTTCCCTGTCAATAATTGTCATTTACTTGGCTCACACTGCACTTACTAAATTTCGAGTTTGTCCTCTGATAATGCACTTCCACCTGTATTGGTGGATGAGAAAAGTGTATCTAGATTGAAGTTTTGGTTTGAAGACAGACTTAAAACTGTAAAGGCCTACTTAGGCAGAGCGACTCCATGTCGGCTAAACAGCCATTTTGTTGTTTGTGCAGTAAAACTTAAACTGACCCTGCCCACCCCCACCCCCCACCAGAGGAACTTATTTAGAAGCAAGTCTGGGAAACCAGTAAAATATGGTCAGCCAGTTCCTAATAACAGAGCCCAGAATACAAGGACGAGTCAGGCCAGGTGGAGACATCCAATCAGTAAAAAACATACATACTATCTCCCTAACCACCAAAGAATGTAAACCCCAACTTTTGGGCACCAAATTTGGGCACCAATTCTGACCAGAGTGATAGGCTAGTTCAAACAGCTACGATAGGGTAAATTATAATTCAATTGGCCACCTGTGTGTGACCTAACGTGACTATGTAACTTTCTGTTTATGTTACAATCTCACTGGCCACCTGTGTGTGGCCAGGCTTAACCACATGGCCTTTGCTCTATTAGTCTGTGAGGCTGGGAGGGGTTGCTGTATTTAGAGGCGGCCCTGACCAGTCAGTCAGTCAGTCAATTCTTGAGCCTGTAAGATTGGGAGAGGTCACTCTCTTCGGAGGTGGCCCTGGCAGGTCAGTCTGACTTCTAATGCTTGGCATAGAATAAAGCTTTGCATAACTTTCACTTTGTCTCAGTCTCATTCCTTTGATAATGGACCCCAACAAAAACAACTACCATTTGATTACACCTGGCTATGGGATAATGAAAATATGTATTATGTGTATTTATTAGTTTTATATACATATAATAGATATACATATATACAATTCACATATCATTGGGTAAATATGTAGAGTCAGTTTAAGCAGTAGCCAAGCATTAGTTATATTCTATAATAATAATAATAATAATAATAATAATGTTTTATCATAATAGAAAATATCTAGTTAAAATATCCAGTTGGTCCCTATCTGTTCCCATGTTGAAAGGGTGATAAAGACATGCCTAACCTTTTTGACTATTACTATTTATTGGGAATATATTCCTCCAATCATTTAGCTCAAGCACACAAAGTTGAAAAGACAGGAGGAAATCTACCTAGGCCAATTTTTTTTTTTTCTGAAGATTTTGCTTATCCATTTGACAGACAGAGATCACAAGTAGGCAGAGAACCAGGCAGAGAGAGGAGGAAGGGAAGCAGGCTCCCCACTGAACAGAGAGCCCGATGCAGGGCCCAGGACTCCGGGATCATGACCTGAGCCGAAGGCAGAGGCTTTAACCCACTGAGCCACCCAGGCGCCCCAGGCCAATTTTTAATGAATAATCATATTGCTTGATTCTGACTCAACATCAAGGAACAGATGTTTTAAGAATGGTGATGTGGAGAGAGAGGAACATGCAACTTGTTGAATGCTAACTCTGCTATACTATGGTAGAGGCCTTCTGTGATACAATGGCCAAGAGAATTCTGAGAGGTAGATATAAGAATCCTCCATTATACTGAGGATCCTGGAGTTGATAATTAGTTTCTGGCCCAAAGTATTTCAGAAAGAAGAGGTCGAGCGTTTTATGCCATTGTCAGGATGTAGTTTGGTTGTATTGTGGCTTAAGATGATGTTGGTTCATAAGGACCCTCCTGGGTTAGAGCATCTTCATTAGGTGGTCACTGGTATTTGTCATATCCCCATAGCTAAGTTTTCAAATTCTTCTCTCAAAGAAATACCAGAGATAGTATTCTTAGTAACTTGATTAAATTAATTATAGCATTGTGTGTTTGTTTGTTTTACTTTTTTATTTTATTTTATTTGTAGTTTTATTTAAGCTTTTTTTATTTAAACATATAATGTAACCCCACCACCCTCTCCCAAACCCTCTCCTCCCTCACCCCCCTCAGTTTGTTTTATGACATTAAGAGTCTCTTTTGGTTTATCTCCGTCCCAATCCCATCTTGTTTCATTTTTTCTTTCCCTACCACCTTAACCCCCACCCCTGTTGCATCTCCACTTCCTCATATCAGGGAGATCATGCGATAGTTGTCTTTCTCCAGTTGACTTATTTCGCTAAGCATAATACACTCTAGTTCCATCCATGTCGTTGCAAATGGTAAGATTTCATTTCTTTTGATGGCTGCATAGTATTGATTGTATATATATACCATCTCTTCTTTATCCATTCATCTGTTGATGGACATCTAGGTTCTTTCCATAACTTGTCTATTGTGGACATTGCTGCTATAAACATTCAGGTACATGTGCCCCTTTGGATCACTACTTTTGTATCTTTAGGGTAAATACCCAGTAGTGCAATTGCTGGGTCATAAGGTAGCTCTATTTTCAATGTTTTGAGGAACCTCCATGCTGTTTTCCAGAGTGGTTGCACCAGCTTGCATTCCCACCAACAGTGTTGGAGGGTTCTCCTTTCTCCGCATCCTTGCCAGCATCTGTCATTTCCTGACTTGTTCATTTTAGCCATTCTGACTGGTGTGAGGTGGTATCTCATTGTGGTTTTGATTTGTATTTCCCTGATGCCCCATGATGTGGGGCACTTTTTCATGTGTCTGTTGGCCATCTGGATGTCTTCTTTGCAGAAATGTCTGTTCATGTCCTCTGCCCATTTCTTGATTGGATTATTTGTTCTTTGGGTGTTGAGTTTGCAAGCTCTTTGTAGATTTTGGATACTAGTCCTTTACCTGATATGTCGTTTGCAAATATCTTCTCCCATTCTGTCAGTTGTCTTTTGGTTTTGTTGACTGTTTCCTTTGCTGTGCAAAAGCTTTTGATCTTGATGAAGTCCCAATAGTTCATTTTTACCCTTGCTTCCCTTGCCTTTGGCGTTGTTCCTAGGAAGAAGTTGCTGTGGCTGAGGTCGAAGAGGTTGCTACCTGTGTTCTCCTCAAGGATTTTAATGGATTCCTTTCTCACGCTGAGGTCCTTCATCCATTTTGAGTCTATTTTCGTGTGTGGTGTAAGGAAATGGTCCAATTTCATTTTTCTGCATGTGGCTCTCCAATTTTCCCAACACCGTTTGTTTAAGAGGCTGTCTCTTTTCCATTGGATATTCTTTCCTGCTTTGTCGAAGATTAGTTGACCATAGAGTTGAGGGTCTATTTCTGGGCTCTCTATTCTGTTCCATTGATCTATGTGTCTATTTTTGTGCCAGTACCATACTGTCTTGATGATGACAGCTTTGTAGTAGAGCTTGAAGTCTGGAATTGGGATGCCACTAACTTTGGCTTTCTTTTTCAATATTCCTTTGGCTATTCGAGGTCTTTTCTGGTTCCATATAAATTTTAGGATTACTTGTTCCACTTCTTTGAAAAAATTGGATGGAATTTTGATAGGCATTGCATTAAATGTGTAGATAGCTGTAGGTAGCATAGACATTTTCACAATATTTATTCTTCCAATCCATGAGCATGGAACATTTTTCCATTTCTTTGTGTCTTCCTCAATTTCTTTCATGAGTATTTTATAGTTCTCTGAGTATAGATTCTTTGCCTCTTTGGTGAGGTTTATTTCTAGGTATCTTATGGTTTTGGGTGTAATTGTAAATGGGATTGACTCCTTAATTTCTCTTTCTTCTGTCTTGTTGCTTGTGTAAAGAAATGCAACTGATTCCTGTGCATTGATTTTATATCCTGACACTTTACTGAATTCCTGTACAAGCTCTAGCAAGGTCTCAAATACACAACCTAACCCTACACCTAAAGGAGCTTGAGAAAGAACAACAAAGAAAGCCTAAACCCAGCAGGAGAAGAGAAATAATAAAGATCAAAGCAGAAATCAATGAAATAGAAACCAAAAACACAATAGAACAAATCAATGAAACTAGGAGCTGGTTCTTTGAAAGAATTAATAAGATTGATAAACCCCTGGCCAGACTTATCCAAAAGAAAAGAGAAAGGACCCAAATAAATAAAATCATGAATGAAAGAGGAGAGATCACAACCAACACCAAAGAAATAAAAACAATCATAAGAACATATTATGAGCAACTCTATGCCAACAAATTTGACAATCTGGAAGAAATGGATGCTTTCCTAGAGACATATAAACTGCCAAAACTGAACCAGGAAGAAATAGAAAACCTGAATAGGCCCATAACCAGTAAGGAGATTGAAACAGCCATCAAAAATCTCCAAACAAACAAAAGCCCAGGGCCAGATGGCTTCCCAGGGGAATTCTACCAAACATTTAAAGAAGAATTAATTCCTATTCTCCTGAAACTGTTCCAAAAAATACAAATGGAAGGAAAACGCCCAAACTCATTTTATGAGGCCAGCATCACCTTGATCTCCAAACCAGACAAGGATCCCATCAAAAAAGAGAATTACAGACCAATATCCTTGATGAACACAGATGCAAAAATTCTCACCAAAATACTAGCCAATAGGATCCAACAGTACATTAAAAGGATCATTCACCACGACCAAGTGGGATTTATTGCAGGGCAGCAGGGTTGGTTCAACATCTGCAAATCAATCAATGTGATACAATACATTAACAAAAGAAAGAACAAGAACCATATGATACTCTCAATAGATGCTGAAAAAGCATTTGACAAAGTGCAACATCCCTTCCTAATCAAAACTCTTCAAAGTGTAGGGATAGAAGGCACATACCTCAATATTATCAAAGCCATCTATGAAAAACCCACTGCAAGTATCATTCTCAATGGAGAAAAACTGAGAGCTTTTCCGTTAAGGTCAGGAACGCGGCAGGGATGTCCACTATCACCACTGCTATTCAACATAGTACTAGAAGTCCTAGCCTCAGCAGTCAGACAACAAAAAGAAATTAAAGGCATCCAAATTGGCAAAGAAGAAGTCAACTATCGCTCTTTGCAGATGATATGATACTATATGTGGAAAACCCAAAAGGCTCCACTCCAAAACTGTTTGTTTTAACTTTTATTCTGAGTTTGATTTTTTGGAACATTTATCATGCTTAATTTTACATGGCAACTTGACCAGGTACCTAGATACTTGGCCAAATACCACTTTGCATGTTGCTATGAAGCTGTATTTTTTTAATGGAATTAATAGTTAAATCTTTGAACCTGTGATGAATGCAGCTTACTTTCCATAATGTGGATGGGCATCATCGAATCAGCTAAAGGTATTAAGAGAACAAGACCAAGTTTCCTTAATTAAGGAAGAGGGAATTCTGCCTCCAGACTGCTTTCAGACTTAAGCTAGAACATCTTCCTTGGGTCTTCAGCTTGGTGGCCTACCTTGCAGATTTTACATTTGCAAGTGTCCAAAGTCACATCGCCAATTCCTTTTTTCATTCTCTCTTAAGCCCTGACTAATACAAAATGTGATAAAACATTTCATCACTAAATAAAAATCCAAGTGCCTGCTATGGACCTAAACAACATGAGAGAAATTTACAAAGTCTAAGTTAATTTCTTTTAACCATAAGGCAAAGACAGAAGAAAAAAAAAGAAAGAATAGTAATAGGAAACATTATTTTTTTTAATGTTGGAAGGTAAAGAGCTGAGCATTCTGAAATACTTTTGGTGGTTCACAAAATGTAAAATAAAATGAGAAGAGCTATAAGTATAATTCCAAAAGTTCATATCCTTTGATTCCACTTTTATCTTTACATCTAATGGAAAATTTGGAAATGTATACATGAGTTACTACTAGTTTAATTGTTTGTCTTTGGCAAAAAGAAATTCGTGACAGCATTACCTAGTTGAGAAAAGTTAAAAAAAATCACATACTTGAATAGGTTACAGATATTAAAAGACAGCTTGAGAAATACTTAAGGACATAGAATAATATTGATTACAAACTGAAAATAAAATCCAAATTGTGCAAACACTCATGATATAATTTATGGGCCTCTATTTTTGGTAATGGGAAGTTAAGCCCTCAAGTCATTAGATGATAACACTTTTAAAATTATAT
>ML109203.1:0-12902 GCA_003697995.1 Taxidea taxus jeffersonii
AGGGCCTCTTAAGGTGGGTAAGAAGAAGCCAGACTACACTTCCAAAGCCCCATCTTTCACAGCAGATGTTAAGTTCAAGACACCCTAGGGAAACATCAAGGCAGTTGTTCCAAAGTTAGTACAGAAAAAAGGTACACATTCCATCTTTCAACATCATCATCCGCAAGGCTCAAGGTCAGTTTTTAACACTTGCTGAGTATTAAACTGCAGACACGTCTACTCTCAAATCCCCCAAATTATATAATGCATCTCTTTATAGGGTGAAAGAAAGCACTGAGGATTTATAGAAGTGGTAGAAGAAATGTGCTGACCTGAAATCCATTTCAAATCGACTCAAAACTATTGTCAAATGATTCCTGAGATCTGGAAATAAGTATGTATGAGAACTTGAGGATTCATTTAGAAAAGAGGTTCTGTTACACTCAGAAAAGCACATGTTCTCACATCCTATATTCCTAACTCTGCAACAGTTTTTACATTTTGTACTGAAAGTTACGATCTATTTTCCAGTAAATCAATTGCACAACACTGGTTGTGGGCCCATTCTGTACGGTGTCCTTGTGTCACTCACAGAGCTCACCCATTTGTGGAAGTCAGAAAACAGGAAAAGCATTAATGCACTGCGATACCAGTATAACCAATACAGAACCAAACACTGGACAATATACACTAAGGAAATCTTGGTTAAGGTGAATTCTAGGCAAGATAAAAAACATACCCGGAGACCAAGAAATAAAAAGAAAAGAACGTATTGTATTTGGCAACAGTGATAAAAGAGCCTGTTAGGAGTGGAAGTTACTAGTTTGAGAAATAAGTTGTAAAGTATATAAAAAGCATTAAGAAGCAAGGAATGGCAAACTCTAAATGCCAGAATAAGCATTATGAACTCATTTATTTGGACAAATCTGGCAAAGTGTTAAGTAGAGTAAAAAGAAATGAATGGAGCCTGAAATGAATGATCCAGCCAGAACCTCTGTTGAGTTGACTCCAACATGTGGCCCAGAATACCATCATCAGTATGGAGAAAACAGACCCACTAAACCTTTAAGACAGCGCAGGCTATGAATAGAAAGGCAGATATCACAGCCAAATTCACTAACCATGTATAATTCTCTTCCATTTGTGTTGGAAAAATATAAATCATTCATTATAAAGGTAGTTTTTAAGTCTAATAACTAAAGTGTTTGACTAAAAAGATTATGAATTATTAATGTAATTCTGTCTCTTTATGAACAGACATTTTGAATGACACAGATCAATAGTAACTGCCAAGGAGAGTAAAAAAACACAGAGAATCTTAAAAGTCTTAAGTCCTACCATTGAAATGAGCTATTTTTAAAGGCCCGCTCTGTAATTTTTATCAAGTCCTGATAAGAAAAGCAATAAGCAATAACAAATAATGTTTATGCAGCACTTACCATGTGCCAATCACTGTACTAAGCATCTAAATAGTTTTTTATTCCTCACAAAATCCCTTCTCAGTAAAATAAATATTTCTCTCCACATTATAGGATATAAATAGAATCTAAGAAAGATCATAGTCACAAAGTTACTAAGTGGCAAATCTTAAAAAGACACAATCACGTCTATTGACAAAATTCTGTCCTTAAACCTTCTATATTACCCTAAATCAATATTTAGCCAATCTTTTGTAGCATTCTTTGCTTGAAAGAGCTGAAAGACTGTAAGACAGGAGTTAAGATGTCTGGGTTTTAATATGATCCAATAATCCCACTACTGGCTACTTACCCAAAGAAAATAAAAACACTAATTTAAAAATTATGTTTACTGCAGCATATTACCTATAATAGCTAAGATATAGTAGCAACCCAAGTGTCCATCAGTAGATGAATAGATAAGGAAGAAAGGTATGGCACGAATATATAATATGTTAATATTAATAAAATAATTTTATTATTTATTTATTAAATTTGTTCATTAATATTAATATTAAGCAGCCTCAAAAAAAGGTTAAAACCTTGCCGTTTGCAGCAACATGGATGTCCCTAGAGGGTACAACACTAAGTGAAATTAAGTCAGGCAGAGAAAATCAAATACTATGATTCATCCACATGTGGAATCTAAAAAATACAAAATGAATAAATAAACAAAAAGCAGAATCAGACGCATAAATGCAGAGAACAAATTGATGGCTGCCAGAGGGAGGGGTTTCTGGGGATGGGCAAAATGTATAAAGAAAGTGGGAGATAGAGGCTTCCTATGAAATAAGTAAGTAATGGGAATAAAAGGGACAACACAGGGAATATAGTGAATGGTACTGTAATACCGTTGTATTGTGACAGATGGTAGCGACACCTGGGATGAACATAGCAAAACACAGAGAAAAGTTGAATCACTATGTCGTACTACTAAAAGTAATATAACACTGTGTGTCCCCGACAGTCAAAAAATTTTAAAAATATGCATAAATTTATGTTAGTTCTAAGGTATATCTTGATATAATTGCTAAATATTAAAATGAAATTGATAAAGTTAAAAAAAGTCACTTTTGTCCCTAGGGGAGTGCAATTTAGATTGTTTCCCAAGTCTGTGCTCCTTGAATTGAACTGAATTGAATTGCAATTCTGACAGCCTAAATAAATAATTTTGTTTTATTAAAAAAATAAAGTTACCTGGATTTTTAAAAATTTATTTATTTGACAGAAAGAGAGATCACAAGTAGGCAGAGAGAGAGAGGAGGGAGCAGGCTCCCTGCCGAGCAGAGAGCCTGATGTGAGGCTCAATCCCAGGACCCTGAGATCATGACCCCAGCCGAAGGCAGAGGCTTAACCCACTGAGCCACCCAGGCTCCCCAGTTACCTGGATTTTAAACTTTGGTCTCTCACTAACTGGTTCTGTGACCTCAGAAAAGTCAATCTTGCTGGCTTACAATTTTTCCACATATAAAATAGGAGATTGGGGGATTGAGATTCCTTTCAGCATAAGTAAATAAATAAATAAAATAAAATAATAATACAAAGATAAAATAATCAAATTATATTTACCATATAATTAAGTTTTCAGAATCACCAAAGGTTTATAATTTGCTTTTATTCTGGATTTGGTATTCAGAGCAATAATGTTTCCTATTTCTCTTTATAGTCAGAGAGTTAAGGATGCTTGCTGTTTTCAGCCTCAACTTTTAACTACTCAGTTTTATAGTTGTTGATAAATACTTATTTTTTTCAAAGCACATGATTTTACCCTGCTTATTCTGCCAGTTGTGTTTTATTCTAGATTTCATTACATAGAAAAGCTTTGCATCTTCACTCTCAGCATTAATATTCAATCAGGAGTTATCACTGAAACTCATGTGATAGAATACCAGTAAATCCATTTAATGCATAAATGCATTTAGAAAGCACACATTTAGCATGGATTACACTGATACTATACAATTAAGGTTCAGTCCCTTCCAGAAAATTATAACTATGAGAACAGTGAATGGTGAAGTTGGAAAAATAGTTTAAATTATGGTTTTTAATTTTAAAATCACAGATATGCATACACACTCACATATAAAAGATATTTTTGCTACTCCACATCTGGTAGTAATCTGAGTCACAACTTCCTCTTGAGTTTGGCAGTAACTGTTTTCTTAAAATGTTAAGCATAAGCTCTATGGACAGGATCCAAAGGCAAAAAGCAAATCCACTTAGATAAATTAACTGAAGTGTAAATAAATTACCAAGATTAAAGCGAATGTCATGGCATTCTGTTAATTATAATAAAAATTAAAACTATTTTTATGTACTCATTTACTTTTTAAGAAGAAAATGTAAACAAATGACCACAAATCTCATTCAGGTTTTCCCAAAATATCAGGAATAACAAAATATTTTTTTTTCCAAAATATGAATACCCAGCGTGTCTCATTATGATACACCACAACACTAGTGTTTCTTCTATTGTAAGTTGACAGAATTTTTAAAAATCTCCTTCTTTGGGGACGCTTGGGTGGCTCAGTTGGTTAAGCAGCTGCCTTCGGCTCAGGTCATGATCCCAGCGTTCTAGGATCGAGTCCCACATCGGGCTCCTTGCTCGGCAGTGAGCCTGCTTCTCCCTCTGCCTCTGCCTGCCACTCTGTCTGCCTGTGCTCCCTCCTGCGCTCTCTATCTGACAAATAAATAAATTAAAAAAAAATCTTAAAAAAAAAAACTCCTTCTTTGAAACATGGGAAGCAAAAGTTTCATGAAGCTGAACATACATTTTACTTGTACTAATTCAACTCTATGTGTTTCAGAAAGAAATGAGTAAGATAAAACATATCAATTTTAATACTTAAAACGATTTCTTCCTAGTTACATAAGCTTAGGCATGAGATAGGAGGCAGAAAACTGCTGTTTCTCAAATGAGTCTTCATCCCACTGTGCATCTCAGTAATAACATCTTACTGTGTTTAATGTAATGATTTCATCTAATTTCAGTGTTATAAAGGTATATATATTGTATGATATGTCCCCATAGAGAAGCCACATTATTCCAACATATTTTTTTTAAACATTTTATTTATCTGACAGAGAGAGACACAGTGAGAGAAGGAACACAAGCAGAGGGAGTGGGAGAGGGAGAACCAGGCTCCCCACCAATCAGGGAGCCCGATGTGGGGCTTGATCCCAGGACCGTAGGATCATAACCTGAGCCAAAGGCAGACACCTAACAACTGAGCCACCCAGGTGCCCCCCAACATATTTTTGACCAAACAAACACACCAATCTGTCCCCATGGTAGAGAAATGACAGGCTTTTTTGGAGTTATTAAAAATCTTTATATCTGGGACACCTGGATGCCTCAGTTGGTTAAATGTCTGCCTTCGGCTTAGGTCATGATCCTGTGGTCCTGGGATTGAGCCCCACACTGGGCTTCCTGCTTCTCCCTTTCCCTCTTCTGTTCTCCCCACTCCTGTGCTCTCTCTAGCTCTCTCTCAAATAAATAAATAAAGTCTTTAAATCTAAAATCTAAAATAAAGAATCTTTATATCTCTAATACAGTACTCTCTCAAGGAATTTTCAATGTTTTTATTTTTTTATTTTTTTGTCTATCAGACTTTTCTTAGAACAAAATTTCTACTAACATGCAACTCAACTAGAATGTGTTCTTCAATGAGACATCTATGTACTTCAGCTGACACTTTCTAGAGCAATCTGAGCACACGTTGCTGTCAAGGCGAAGACCCCAGACTCTCACTGCATGAAAATTCCCAGACTGTGGGCACAAGGAGACAACTTACGTGCACAGAAAATTAAAGCATTTGTCTATCTTCTGCATTTAAGTCTTCTGGAAGACCACCAGATCGTGCTAGGCAACATGGAGCTCTGATGAGCAAAATTTCCAACATATACATGGGTTGAATAGAACAGATCCTACTCTGACTTCCATCTGACAAGAGCTGGACAACAGAGACCTCAGTGTCTTTTCCCTACTTTCACACTCACCCCACCCCTAGCCTTTGCTTCCATGTATAACTACTTGAAAATTAACCAGCTAGAAAGCAGGACTCTTCTAAATAACTCATGGATGAAAAGCAAAATCAAAACAAATTGCAGATTACTTGAGGTTAATACAAGTCTATTTCTTACAAAATACAAGAAAACTGCTCTATGCATATATTAAGAAATTGCTCAGTAATTACAGCAATAGGTAATTCTGGAGACAAGCTTCTAGAACAGAGTTCAAGAGCGAGGATTTTTATAGTCATAAATCTGGAACATTATAACCCCTCTTGAAGTTTAAAAGAATTCTGCAACAAAGTTTTCTCTAGAGAAGCTGATTCAGAGGACTCTGAATTTGGGGAGCGGGCACAGCTGATGGAGAAGATGGAGTGCATGACAGAAGCAATTAAGTCTCTGCATAGTGAATGGTGATCTCCAATCAAGAAAAATAAATTTTACATTAAAATATATCTATTATTTAACATGTGTATCACATACTGTAATGTATGCATTATACATGTTAATATTTTACTGTAAATATGGGTGAAACATTACCATGTGAATAATATTTAGAGTTATCTCATATTTGCTGAGTTGAAGTCATAAAATATCTATGGCTTTGCACATATTTTTTTCATTTTCTCAATATAAAGGTATTTTTGTTGAGGGAAAAGGGTGTAACACTTTTTATTTTGTAATCTGTTTGCTAAATCTTTAAACTTTTAAATGTGGGCCCACATTTCTATTATTGTAGCAGGTCTTACAAACATGAATGGAAGGCCCGTTTTTCTTAGGCTATTTTTCAATCAAAATCTATTCAGTAAAAGAAACAAAATATATGTGCTTTGTATGGCTCACAGGTCATATTTTAACTGAAGAACATTTCTTAACCATCAACACTATTTATTACCAGAAGAGAATTCAGGATATAAAGCCAGTAATAGACACAACAAAGGAGAAAGCAAAAATCAGCACTTGGTCATATTTTTACTTAAATGACCGTCTTTAGAGGTGGCTCATTTTGATGAGTTTGCTCCTACAACTGTAAATGCAGGAAGGATAAATTTAATTTAAATACTGATTTCTTCAGAAGAGAATTCATATGAGAGAAACCTAATATTGGCAAAAGGGCTTTATTCAATACAGATTTCTAAAATGAGATATTAATGTCATGTATTGCTCATAAAAATAATTTTAATTCTACAAATAGTATTTAAAGGAGTGCTTGTGATAATTGCAGGGTGATTATACTGTAATTGTGACATTGGTAATTTCTTAGGAATTTGAAGGCAGACTAAAAACTTCCTACTATTCTCTATGAAAAAGTGTGCTGTAGGAACGCCACACACCTATAATTAAACATGTCTATAAAAATAAAGTCATAAAAATACTCCTCTCCTTTAAAATCAGAACAGGTTCATATGCTAAGGATATGATACCTCAATCACAGAGATTACAGCCTTTCTAGGACACATGTGGAAATAATATCTGCCCCACAAACTGACAGACGTTTCCTAAGACAGTTGAAATTACGTATGCTAAGAATTTCAGGACACCAACACCCATGTCTGCCAGAGAAAATTTCAAAAGGTGTTGTGATCAAACAAATACTATATATGTTCAACAATATCAATCCTAGGTATTTCAACCAAACTCAATTTGGGGAAGAAACGAATTCAAATCAGTTTGAGTAGAATTCAATTATTAATGAATATAATGAAAAAAGACATTTGGTTGTTTTTTCATCATCACTCATTTGAGAGATAATAACGTGGCTCGGAATTAAGTGACAAGATGAATAACAAATGTCGCTTTGGAAATTTGCCTAATCACGAATTCCTTGGTGGAATACAAACATTATTTTATGGTTTGGACCGTGAGTGGATGGCCAGATTTTCATATCTACCTCATAAATAATGCTTTTTTTTTCCTTTAAAATGTTTTGGTGAAACCAGAAGCTGGTACTGCCCCACTCTGTAATGGCAGCACCTCCAAAGTAGCAGAAGGTCAGGAGAGCACTCCCCAGCCTGGTGCCCCACAACAATAAGTTTCTGTTCGTGTATTTATAGAAAATCTTGGCAGGGGCCCGTTACTTAAAAACAGCTAGTAAGATAAATGATGGACACCTGCTTTGGGAGAGAAGACAAAATTTCCAGCAATATATTTATATGAAGTTTTTATGAAGTGAAGGTCATCAATTTATAATGACGTACAGCAAATGGAAAGAACTCCATGAACAAAGCCACATACAGACACACAGCTCATACGTGAAATAGTGAAAAGTCACGTGAGGTCCAATGTAAACATCCATACTTCTCGAAAAGCTGCTTCAATTTGATTTCACTTTTAGGATCTGGCAAGTGTTTGTTGTCTTCCTCACCAGTGTCCTAGCATCTGCACAGAAGTGACTGCTGTCCTTAGGTAAATGCTCACACAACTCATTGGGTCCGCAGTAGGTTCTTTCCTCTACTCCTGTAAATTCCTGCAGCGTCTTTAATCTTGGTATATTTCAGTTAAAGGAGTAACAGATGGTTAGAGTTTTATGTATGACATTGCTGCTAGCAATAACAATTTTCTTAAAAAGATACTTGTGTACTTGGATAAAAGTAAATAAATAAATATTTAAACACAAAGCAAAAATAACCTCGATTTAAATCTATTTTTTGAGGTAGCAGAACTAAAATGGACAAATATCACACACAAGTGATAGCTCAGGCTTCCCTTGAGGTTCTGCCCAAGGGAAGATGCAATCACACAGTGAAAAGGCTCTGTGGTTGTTAGATTAATAGTGCTGCCATGGATAACCTGGCAGACCCAGGAACAGAATGAAGCCAGGAACAGGACAGCACAGTGAATCTTGTTAGCCAGTCTATAAGAGAAAAATGCGAAGAATTGTAGAAACTGTTCAAAAATAAGTGGGGACAATAGAGAAAGAAAACATAGTGAACTGAAAAAATACAGTAGAATTCAAAGGAGATGCTTTTATGGGGTGTGAACACGTCTGTGTGCCTGTGTCTGCCTGGGTATGCATTCACAGGTATGCTTTGCGTCTGGGTGTCAGGTGTGTGTTTTTTGTAAATTATCTACCCTACTGTTAAAAACATAGAGGGAATATGAGGCTATGCTGCTTTTGGTGATTAGTCTTAGTGTTTATTTTCCAAGGTGAAATAATATTTTCTAAATAGTTACTAAGTAGTTTCTCTGGTCTTCAATTTACAAGTGTACAATTTCAATTTTGGGTATTTTCATACTTTTTTTTAAGACTTTATTTATTTGTCAGAGAGAGAGAGTGAGAGAGCACAGGCAAGCAGAGTAGCAGGCAGAAGCAGAGGGAAAAGCATGCTCCCTACTGAGCAAGGAGCCTGATGTGGGACTCGATCCTAGGACGCTGGAATCATAACCCTAGCCAAAGGCAGCCGCTTAACCCACTGAGCCACCGAGGCTTCCCAGGGGTATTTTCATACATCTTAAAGTAACCTAACTGAATACATGAATCTACATTATAAGCCAATATTTTAGGCAAAGATGAATTTGACAACAATTTAATAGCTATGCTGGATTTCCAAATGGGATGTCACCACCCATTCACACTCTTAATACATTATATCTGTCCAAAAGACAGTGATAATAATAAGATATGAAAAAAGAAATATAAAGCTAGGATCAAACCGTAAAGTAAAATCTTTGTAGTTTCCAAAGAAACAGAGAATGGATGCACATTCACAAATCTAGCCTCAGAACGTTCTGGAATCCAAGTGCCAAAGTGGGAAAGAGCAGTTAGATGGTAAAGGTCAGAAGGGAAAATGGAGCTTGGAGAAAACTCAGCAGGTGGATTAGAGTCCTTCTCTTTAATAAATTAAAAAGAAAAAAAAAAGAACCCATCCTGAAACTGTCTGGACTTCAGTTTATATATGCAAAGAAACTTCCTCCCTCACATTTCTTCTGAGATTATTTTATTTCATCCTGTAGTTTATCCTTTAGGAAAGAGTTTCCCAAGATGGGGTGTCATGAATGGCTTACAGATGTGCATGATATTTGGGAGCTCCCCAGCCCCCAGGGTGGCTGGTGGACACCAGAATGGCTAGAAACTCTGGGATGATTTCTGGACCATGACCATTCTCCTCTTCTTCCCTCAAAATACTGCAGAAGTATTATTATTATTATTTGATATACTCTGTGATGTGAAAATGTTTAGGAGTCAAAGTATTTGTACTTCCCTTTATGGGGGTCTTCATTAGACTGCTGGGACTGCAATAACAAATTCCACATACTGGTGGCTTCCAGGTTTACTTCCTCACCGTGGCAGAGGTTAAAAAAAAGTTTAAAATACAACAACCATTCATAATTTAATGAGTCTTCTAGCACACTCTTAGGAAACCTCCCTAATGAAAAGTATCCTACTTAATGGGAACATGTTGAAAGCTTTCTTCCTGAGTTTAAAAAGGAGACATCATTGTTATAAAAGGTTACAACAGCCAAACAAATTAGATGAATTTTTTAATTCTTAAACACAAGTCCCAAGTAGCAATCACTAGAGGAAACGTGGAAAGACTTTATGTTCACTATAATAATAATTAGTAAAATCTAAGCCATTTATATCTATTTTTGAAGTTACAGGATTCAAAAAGGACTGAGCATGGTAAAGTAGAATTTGAAACCCAGTGATTTCTGGGGGAAAAAAAGGTAAAATGATCAGCACTCAAACAAAAATGTTCATAAATAAGCAAGACTCCAGCAGCAAGGTATTCATTTTCCTGAGAAAATTAGCAAATAGGCAAATTTACATGAGATGGAATTTATGTTATTGTTGGTATTGGAAAAGGCAAGAAGGAAGCTATTGATATTAGGTTTGGGTTTTTTCTTTAAAATTTGATCTTTTATTGATTTTATATACAGAATCTAAATTAGAAATATCATTTTAAAGAAAAGGCATGTTTATTTTAGAAAGAATGGTCTCATCTGACTCTCTTATCTTTTCTTGATGAAAGCCTAATTAGATATGCAAACCTGATCAAGTTCAAGATGATAACCAATGGGCATTAGAAAATCTTCAATGACTAATGAATTATAAGAAATGTGTTGAACACATTTTAAGAAACATTTTAACAAAAGAAAGCATTTAAATATTGTAACACAGAAGATGTTCATCTCAAAAAATTCCATATATCAGGAGTAAGAAGTTAATAAAAGTATGTAAAGGCAGACCAGCTATTTTCATGCATTTATTTTCCCATTCCTTCTCCCTATAAATACCCAGTCAAGCCGAAGGAATTGCAATTTAAGAAGATTCTCTTACAAAGCTGCTTCTTTCAAGGATTTTATAGGCTAATCTGGAGCCAGAGAAGTTTTTTTGGTTTTTTTTTAGATTTTATTTATTTGACAGAGAGAGAGATCACAAGTAGGCAGAGAGGCAGGCAGACAGAGAGGGGGAAGCAGACTCCCCGCTGAGCAGAGTGCCTGATGTGGGGCTCCATCCCAAGACCCTGAGATCATGACCTGAGCCAAAGGCAGAGGCTTAACCCACTGAGCCACCCAGGCGCCAAAGAAACCAGGGAAGTTTCTTAGTGGAACAGCAGTAAATGGGGTTCTTGGGACATCTCTCAAGGTTCATCCCTTCCATTTTTTTTCCACAATCACCTGGAGTGACACAAACTATGACCTAACATGGAAATATTACCTCATAAGCCAAATACCTACGCATATAAGAAGTAAAACTATATAAAAGCATTGAAGTAGACATCAACCACCATATACAATATACATTTTTACAAATAAATGGTCAAGAACTTTAAAGAAACATAATAAATATCCTAAATCCTAAATTGTATGAGGGAAGAAGCAGTAATATGCTTATAATATGCTATAATAGTAATAATAAATGAAACTAAGATCCTGTCCAGAACAGAACTGCAACAGAGTCAGGAAGTTTGGTCCTCAGCTTTCCAGTCTCCCCACACCCTAAGACAGGTTACAGGTGACAGGAAATATATATAGAATAGGATCATTTGTAACATTTACTTCAAGTAAAAATACCAGCTAGAGAATAGATCAATAACTTGCAGTGTAGCCATATACATGGACATACAAAAAAGTCACGCCTTCAGAGATCAAAATGGATGCATCTCAGGGGCAGAATGGTGAGAGCAAAAAGCAAGATGGAAAATACAATATGTGAATACAATGCAAAACCAAATAACACTGTTCAGAGATAAAACCACATGTGGTAAAAGTTTCAAAAAGTATTAGATAATAGACACTTAGTGAATGTTGATCTCTGTGGGTAGAGAAGGAAAATGGGAATCTGGAAAGGACCTTCAGAGTTCTCAAAGATTTGGGTAGTTTCTGTTTTTGTTTTTTGTTTTTTTCTAAGGCAAAAAGGAAGTAAATGGGTATCTGTATTAATATTCTTTATACCTGAATATGTAACATTTTTTGGTATATATTCAAGTTTTATAAGACAATTCTGACAAAGAAAAGCAAAAGGAAAAATTAAGGATAATTATAATGAGAAAATAATTAATAAACAGGTTTTTTTAATCACTGGAAAAGGGAGGAAGCTCAGAATAAGAATTCCATCCAATAAATTCAAGAAAAGGAAAGCTGAAACATAGATAAAAAGGATCTCAGCAAGTGGAGAGGGAAATTATACATCTGGCAAAGGGAATAGCTATCCGGGGATGGTAGGAAACCAGCAGCTTTCCTGGTTCTGGTTTGGAATCAGACCAGGTTCTAAACCAGTCTCCTCCTGAGGGGAGCCAAAGATGTGGGATGAGCCTGAAATTACAGGTGGCAATGTGAAGGGACTTCGGGCTCCTTTAATGAGCTTGCAAGGTTCATTTGTTTTCCTTTGTTCTATATTTAAGAAACATTAAGCCTATCAAGATTTTTTCAATAATAGGGACACCTGGGTAGCTCAGTGGGTTAAGCCTCTGCCTTTGACTCCGGACATGATATCAGGGTCCTGGGATGGAGCCCCACATTGGGCTCTCTGCTCAGCGGGGAGCCTGCTTCCCTCCTCTCTCTCTGCCTGCATCTCTGCCTACTTGTGATCTCTCTGTCAAATAAGTAAAAAATCTTTAAAAAAAAAAAAAAGATTTTTTCAATTGTATATCCTCAATATTTGTCTGAAACCAAAGCTCTTTGTCCTGTGGAGGATAAACTGGAAAGCAAAGTTAAGAGACAGGAAGAAGAGTGAGAGGCTCAAAACCATCTAATCAAGGCCTCCCCTCCATGTCACGTTTAATGCAAGCACTTTATGCTTTATTTACAGAAAATGTGACTTGCTCTATACGCTTGCTCTATGGCTAAAGGAATTTCCCCTGAATTTGAAATTCTTGCTATTCAAAATGTTTACTGTAGCAGCATGGTTGGTTTCTTTCATCAAAACCACGGGGGGGGGGGGCTAAGATGAATAAACAGAAGTCAAATAAGGGAAAAGAAAAAAAAGAGAAAGAGAGAGAGAGAGAGAGA
>ML109203.1:13002-45682 GCA_003697995.1 Taxidea taxus jeffersonii
CAAGGCTGCTACTTGACTGTGAGCAAAGTACTTAACCTTTCTTGTTTTCACTTTCTTCACCTGTAAAAAGAGGTTCAGCTAGATAACCCTGAGTCCCTCCAGATACATAAATGGCCAGCATGATTCTATTATGTGATGTGATTCTATTAAAAAGGTACAAAATCATTCTTAGAGAGCTTTGTACTGAAGATACTACAGCAAGTATTAAAATGATGCTAAAAATATATTCTATGATTATATGGAGACATTAATTTCAATGTTGTAATTTTTTGAGGGTCTTAATTTGGACCTAAGAATAAAATGAAACATGGCTGACTCCTGACTCTCTCAGCAAATTATTATTGTGTTGATGGCCAAAGAGAGAATTCAATGATCTACCCAGCACTGCTCATCATCACGTGTTGTTTTTGAGACTAGAATTCAACATCTTTTGCCTGTGCTGTGCTGTTTTAAATGGCATATTTCCTAACATAAGCAGGATTCTTAATCCTCCTAAGACTAGCCTATTTAAGCTATCCAATCCTTGATCCCTAATAACCAACCCAAAAAGAACATTTTCAAAAGCAGCAGAGCAAGGGCAAGATTCGGTGGCTAAAAAAGAAATAAATATAAATCAGTCAAAATTAATACCACCAATAAGATGATAGTGGAAAGAATTACTATTATAGTCATCACAATTATTAAGGATTGTGGAATAAGAAAGCTATATTTGGAAGGTATCTCATAGATTAATTTATCTGTGCCTTTTCATTTTAACTCTAAAGCAGAAAAACATTTGTTGAAAGAGCTCAGAAGAGCCTGGCTAGGAGAGAATCTTCGTGATTAATTACAAGAATATACCTAAATTATTTAGCAGTATTTCTGATGCAAGTAAGCCTCAAAGAGGCCTCAACCTGGGCCTGTACAGATTTGAACAAAACACTATTATAGTTTCTAAAAGGCCAAAGCCACACATCTCTAGAATGACTGTCATCCCACTAATAGTGCATTCTTGCAAAAACTCAAGGCTACCAAAAGAATTTGTAATTTGCTCCAGCCAACACCTGAAGACAGGGCCCCTACCTCCCAGTTTCTATGGGAGGAGCCTAACTTGTATAAGCTCTGGTTAGCAAACCCAGATTGGTTTCATATGGATCAAACCTTCTCCTAACTGCTTTTTATAATTTCTCACTTCCCTCACTCGACTGATCCTCCACTCACATGTCTCCCTATTCCCTCATTTTTCTTTTGAAATTCTGAGTCATCTCTGTACAAATTAAATGAGATCAGTTCATACTAATCTCTTCCCTATTTTTCTAGTGCTAAATCATATGTCTTTACCACTTTAACTACTGTAACATTGTTTAACTTTGACACTAACAAATTCTCAATAAGTGATTAAATTAAGCTAGAAAAATCAAGTTATTAGCAAGATAACAAAATTAGTACATAATAGAACCAAAATTTCAACTGTTGTGATCATCACTGTTAATTACTTTGCTTTACTTCTGGACAAGTATTTCTTAAAAATCAAGAATAAATCTTATCTTGAAGGTTAACTGATGACATACCATCTAAAGTATGCGGTATGGGTTTTTGAAAACCCAAAAACCCATATGCCATTAGAATTTACAAATGAGGAACCTAACATATGTTAAAAATTGCATTAAAATAACTGAATTCACAAAGGAAATTATGACAGCCTAGAAATGGACCTGTGCAAAATAAATTTTTTTTAAATTACATATCAAATAAAAAGAACACTGACATGCTTTCCTTCTGGAATTAATGGAACTGATAAGTATAGGAAATTTTTTTCCAACTAGATGTTTATAAATTTCCTCAGCAGAAGACACAAATATTAACAGCAGAAGTTCAAGAATCAGGGAGACTGAGGCTCTACACACAGTCCTCCATTTATTGGTCATGGGACCTGGAAAATTATTTAATTCTCTGAGCCTCTTCAGCTACATAATAAAGCCAGAATCATGGTACAAAGAATTCCAAGATGGTTTCCAAGATGTCTGGTACCCTCTATACATGCCCTATATGATCCTCTTCTGAATGTGCGCAGGACTTGTAAATATGATGAACTATTACTTTCATGATTAGGTTCCATTATATGACAACAGTGATCATATTTTGCAGATGTACTAAGTTCCCTAATCAGTTAACTCTGACTTAATGAAAAGACAATTATCCTACATAAGTTTGAAAGCTCTTAAAGAGGGTTTTGATGTCAGAGAAATGTGCTTTTCTCGGCCATGAATAAGTAAATTGCTATGTTGTGACCTGATCTAGATCTGTAAGTAGGTGATCTCCTGGAGCCTCCAGCTCACAGCCAGCAAGAAGATGAGAACCTCAGCCCTAAAACTACAGGGAACTGAACTCTGCTAACAACATGCCTCGTCTTCTAAGAAAAGCTCCAGCATCAAAAGAGAGCACTGGCTGACAACTCAACCTCAACCTGCAGAGACCCTGAGCACAGATCCAGCTAACTCTTGCCCAACCTCCTTAAAACAGCTCAATCACTCCTTAGTCCCATCACAGGACTCAAAATGTAAACCCAGATTATAAAGCATTTTTTAAAACCATCTCAATTTTTTCTCTTATAACAGAATCAAGAAGGAAAAAATGAAGTTCCACCTGACTTACTACCACTATCTTTATTATTTTTTTAAAGATTTTATTTATTTGACAGAGAGAGAGATCACAAGCAGGCAGAGAGGCAGGCAGAGAGAGAGGGGGAAGCAGGCTCCCCGCTAAGCAGAGAGCCCAATGCGGGGCTCGATCCCACAACCCTGGGATCATGACCTGAGCCGAAGGCAGAGGCTTAACCCACTGAGCCACCCAGGTGCCCCTATCTTTATTATTTTTACGACTATTTGGGGAAATATAAATCTTCATGATTACCCTAAATCTCTCATTTTCTTTTCTATACTCCAAATATTCAAATCCAATTTCTAGAAATGGAATGAACTCCCATATGCAGTAGTCCTCTTTCCCAAACTATGGATGGTCACTGAATGAGTCATCTCTGCTACAAGGCACCAATTTCAGTTAGGATCTCTCAGCCACAAATAAAACAATACTTGACTAAGGTGATTTAAGCAAAAATGACGTTCCCTTATACCATATAAAAAAGCAGTCCAAAACAGATTCTTATTTAGCAGTTGAACAAATGGAACCTAGATTCTTCCCAATTTCTATGTTACCATTATCAAGTGTTGGTGGTGATTTCTCTTAGCACAAGATGGCTGTTGTAGTACTGATCATCGTATTCTTTTTTTTTTAAATATTTTATTTATTTATTTGACAGAGAGATCACAACTAGGCAGAAAGGCAGGCAGAGAGAGAGGGGGAAGCAGGCACCCCGCTAAGCAGAGATCCCAATGCGGGGCTCGATCCCACAACCCTGGGATCATGACCTGAGCTGAAGACAGAGGCTTGACCCATTGAGCCACTCAGGTGCCCCCTGATCATCATATTCTTAATAGCACTCTAGGCAGGGAAAAGTGGATAATGTCATAAAAGGCCTTTACCTTGTGATTTTTCTTTCTTTTTTTTTTTTTAATTTGTAAGTTGAAGCTTGATAAAAAGCACTCCAGCAAGACTCCCTCTTAAGCTCTTCCATTAATGCTGGCAAAGGAGAATGGGACTGCCATGGTTGACACAGACCAATACAATTTATTCCCTAGTAATGGACATTTTGCCATCCAAACATGCTAAGATATCTCTTAAGATGAAAAGATAGTGAAATGGGATGCCTGTGTGGCTCAGTTGGTTAAGTGTCTGCCTTTGCTCAGGTCACAATCCCAGGGTCCTGTGAACTACCCCTGGGTTGGGTTCCTTGCTTAGTGGGGAGTCTGCTTCTCCCTCTGCCTACTACTCCTTGCTTGGTGGGGAGTCTGCTTCTCCCTCTGCCTACCACTCACCCTGCTTGTTCTCCCTCTCTCTCTCTCTGACAAATAAATAAATTATTTTTTTAAAAGTTAATAAAAGAAAAGAGAAAAGATGGAGAAATGGCTATTGGATGGGCTAGCAATAATGACTACCTTAACAAAATGTTGTGCAAGCTGAGGATGTTTTTAGTGACAATGTGTCTTATACTAGGGCTTTGGACAAATTTGACAAATTCCTATGGTATGGATAAAGGAATAACTTTACTGGGAAAGGGGGAAATGTACAAAGCTATGAATACTAAAAGAAGGAAGGCAATTATCCTCCATCTTCTAATTATTCTACAAAGAATTGTGCTTAGGCATGACAGATTTGTCTGAATAAAAGCCAGGCTTCTATCTTGGTGAAGGGACCCCATTCCTACATTACTTTCAATTCTTATATTTATCAAATTAAAGGATGCACAGACTGCCTGGACACCAGGATTTTGGTGCTCACTTTTTCTAGGAGTTTTGGGGAAGGACAGTTGCCCCGCACCTGAGGACAATGTGTTCTATAAAAAATTGCAATATCCTTGCAAGGAAGAGAAGTTCTCTAATCCCATGGAAACTTTTATTCAGTGTAGCCCTTCCACTAGAAAGAGTTGGGTGGACCTGATCAAGCTGGCTCATTTCCCAGGCAATCCAGAATGAAAACATATAATCATTTCCCAAAAAATTTTCCTCATAGTCTCATCAAATATAAATTTTTCCATCATGGGAAGTGGCCTGTCCACATGATGAATAGAAGGAGAATGATCTTATCTATCATTCCTTCATCCTAATGCCCAATTACATGACTTTGCTGTCCAATTCATTCGGATTTATCATTCTCCTTGGGGGTGAGTCAAAATTTTTGTGTTGTTCTAGTGTTGCATAACAAGCTCTGCGGGAATAGAAGGGTCAAGTTTTGTCATCATCAATGACCTCTAAAAACAAGGGAGGGTGAGCAGAGAACCACCCAATGCAAAACCAGTGTCAGACTGGACCCTTTCAGATATAACCTACCATTTTCACATTAAGATCAAAGGAATAAAAGGACAAAGATTTATTGTTCTTGTTCCTTACTCATAGATGTCCAAGTATCCAGGCGTCCTGTGAGGACAGAGCTTTAGCTGCTTGCTCCCTCAAAGGACTCTACCTTCAACACATCATTCAGCAGAAACCACTGATTTGAATCACCTCAAAGTTTCAGCTGTTGATGACCAAAGCAGCCACTGTTGCTGATACAAGAAATTATTTTCTAACATGATAATGAATGCTGTTGGGTCAAACACTGATAATATTACCATCTATGTAGGTCAGCGCAAGGACCATCACCTCTGCCCTCAAAAGGAATTAAAAATGTTGATGCTGATCCCAGCCCTGAGATGCTGCAGGCCACACTCTAGCTATAAATATCAAGGTTCAGGTGTCTATTTCTAAACAAAAGCTAGTAGCTCCCTTTGATGCTGAATTTCCTTGCATAAATTCTACAGATTCACTGATGCCTTAAGTCCTAAGCCTTTTAATTCTTACTTATTTTTCCCCTTACAATTCCACCACCTTAAGATTTTTTCATATTAGGCAGAAAGGTAATTTGAGTGACAACCCCTTCACGATAACTGTAGTATTTTCTTTAGATCAATGACATATGTTTCAATTAGAGTCCCTTATAATTAATTCTTTATTAAAAGTCTCCTCATTCCCCGACATAAATAGGCCGATGCCTATCTTAAAGATGTGTCTGAATGTTGGGATACATAGAACATTGGCTCAAACTAGTGACCCCTTTCCTCCCAATTCCCAACATAAGAAACTTCAATATTTATCCTTATCCAATCAATATTTGTTATTCTTCATGTGTTCCCCATGTTGATTGTGAGCAAAGTCCTTGAAAAGTAAATAAGCCCAAGTGACTATTTTTCAGAACATCAATAAAAGAGTAGCTTTCATACTCTCCTATATGTGTTTCTACAGTGCTTAAAAGATTTTAAAAAGCACGTCCTATTGCTATACTTTTAAAAAAATATAAGAAATAAACAAAAACACAAAGATAAAATAGCTAAAAATAAAGAAGAAACGAATCTTCAGAAGACAGGCAAACCAGTGACAACTACTGAGTGAAAAGAAAGGAGGCTGAAGGTTGGGACTGAATGTGGGGATTCCCATGAGGTCAGCGAGGTCAACAGAGTCAACAGCTATGACTCTGCACAGTCACCGCATCTCCTTTCCCACCTGTATAAGCTCTTTCCTTACCTACTGTCTTCTCAGATCAAAGCCCCTGTATGCTCTATCTGTAAAGGGCTGATTCTTTCCCTCTTTCTTCTTTAAACAAAGAACATGTGAACGCTGAAACTGTATTTATGATAAAAAGGATGTAGTATTTCAATCTCCTATGAGTTTGCCCTTTAATACTGATGAGGGAAGCAAAAGGCAAGCTGAGGGCAAAACATAAGCTAACACCCCACAACCTAACCAACATCCCCCAACACACATACACAGGTAGAATATATGGGACATTCCTCAGGCACTCCTGGCTGCCCTAGAATAAAGGGAAAAACAAATGGCTAACTGATACTGATTACAATCATGCAGAACCTGAGTCTCTATCAGCCTTAATGATTGACAAGAAAAAAGCCATCTCTAGAATCCTATAGACTCAATTTCCTGGAGCCCTAACATCAACCTCCCCTCCATAAGATAGAAATTCTTATATAATCAGTCACCCCTCACAGGGTGACTCTCTGGGCATCTCTCTGCCCATGGGTCCTGTCCCTATGCTGTAATAAAACACTTTTTTGCAGCAAAAACATCACAAGAATACTTTCTTGGTCATCTGCCGAACTACCTTATGGAACAGCATGTTCAGGTAGCAAGAAGATTAACAGGCACCAAAAGAGAGAGAGAGAAAGAAAGAAAAGAAACAAAAAGAAGGGCTAAATAACCTGAGTTTCCTGCTCTCCAGTGAAAATCCTATTTGCCCCAGGAAATCTGTAAAACATTAAGAAAGAAAACAGTGAGGATAAAAGGGCCCCCTACCAAACAAATGTAGATTGAAAGAAAATCACCACAGGCTAAAAGAAATCTCACTAGAAAAAAAAGGGAAAAAAAAAAAAAAAAAAGAAATCTTACCACATTAAGTACAAGTACATTGCATTAATATCTAATTCTCTACCCTTCCCCTACCCACATCTTTTTGCATAGGACTTGACAGTTCCTTCTCCAAGAAAGAGGCCACAGATATGTTACACCCCTTGCCTCTGTGTTTGTCACCCGATCTGCTGTGGTTAATGGAATATGAACAGAAAAAAACAAAAATAAACAAACAAAAACCCTCTGCGCTATTATGCCTGCTCTCCTTCCCATGTGCAGCAGCACAAGAACAGGCCTGGGCTAGCTGAGGAGGATCAGAGACCTGTGGAACTGAGCCACTCACAGGCATTCCTAGCCTAGGTCAGCACCCCCTGTACTAGGTAAATGCAGGCTGCTCTATGCTACTTAGATTATATGGTTGACTGGGGCCATAAATTAGCTGAGACCACACCCAAGGATTCCAACTCCTTCCACTTACAGAGGAGAAAACTGCACCCCCCAAGTGCAACAGACCCATGCCAGGGGCAGGCCCTAAGACAGAACCTTGCAAACTTGCGTTATTACTCTACACATGGATACTTATCATCCTCATGGGCATTGGAAAGCCTGTTCATTTCCCTGCATCTCAGTGTTTCGTTTGTAAATGGAGGAAATATATATGCTGAACAAGTAACTAGAAACCATCCGGCCTAAATATAAGAATCAACGTGAAAACGTTTTCTAAAAAAAGGAGAAAGAAGCTAATGACCGTAGTGTTTAATGTAGGCAAGTACATGATTAAACGTTTACTTACAATGATGTCATTTCATGTCATTTAATTTTTGTGATAAGATTTAATGGATGAGCAAACTGAGGCTCAGGAAACTTATGTAACTCTGACCTAAGGACATTAACTCCACAGCACCTGGCATGTTTTTATTCAGCAGTAGGTTGCCTACTGCTTGGAGCTCAGGAGAATGGTTAACTATTATGAAATAAATAAATTTCTTCTATTGGTCACCTAGAAACATGCTACAAAGTTATTCAAATTAGAATGGCTGCTTTTCTATCTCTGATCTGAAAATTATACCAGCAGTATTTTTGTTTTTACATGTATATACCTGTCACCTGCCATTAATGGTCACTTTGGTGGCTAATTACAACATTCCACCTGCTTTGGAAGATGACGACCTTCTCTATGAGGTGCTCTCAGAGGTGTAAGGTGCATTTCAGTTATGCCACATGGCCTACATTCTGATTCAAACTACACCAAACATACCTTCCAAACTCATTAAAAATATGTATTTTTAGGGGCGCCTGGGTGGCTCAGTGGGTTAAAGCCGCTGCCTTCGGCTCGAGTCATGATCCCAGGGTCCTGGGATCGAGCCCCGCATCAGGCTCTCTGCTAAGCAGGGAGCCTGCTTCCTCCTCTCTCTCTGCCTGCCTCTGCCTACTTGTGATCTCTGTCTATCAAATAAATAAATAAAATCTTTAAAAAAAATGTATTTTTAGGTTTAATTTCTCTAAATGAGAAGGACTAACTCTCTTTGAGGTATCCCACAAGACTTGAATTAAATGTATTAAGAAACGCCTCTAAAAATCTGGGGGGAAAACATGGTAAGAGACAAAAGAATTTCACACCAACAAATATTAAATGAAAAAATATGAGGTCAGTGTGAATTATTAGAAATGTTCATTAGTAGTATAGAATATTGACTTGAATAGGACTTAGGAGAAGCCACAAAAAGAATGAAAATTGTATTAGGGCAAAAAACCTCTCTATCTTTTCTCAGCCTCAAAATACTGAGTTAAAGCTTCTCTCTTGGAATCCTAACAGCACAGTGGGTTTACATACAAGAACAACTATCTCAGAGATGAAATTTCATGCAATTTCTTAGGGTCTTCAGGCATTTTGCTTAATCCATATTAATATAAATCAATCAGAAGGATTAAAGGAATATACTTTTATTCCACCTTAAAATCTCTTTGCCAATAAAATGCATTTGACAAAGATTCTACTACTAAGTCTTAAAACTTCCAACACCCTGAAGAAAATGAGGAGTGATGCTGAAGGAAGATAATGGAATCCTGCTGGAATGTGACTTTTCTCATGGCTAAATTTCATTCTGATTATTTTCATCACAGTGAGTCACAAATTTCAGATCATACAGAAAGGAAGGGGCAAGGAGTAATGGCGTCCTCTTCTTCAACCTCCTATAGAGTGTTGTTGGTGCACGTGTCTTTATTTTTGAACAGAAATCTTTTTTCTTAAACTTTATTATTTTTAAATAATCTCTATATCCAATGTGGGGCTTGAACTCACAACCCTGAGATCAAGAGTTGCAATGCTCTACCATCTGAGCCAGCCAGGTGCCCCTTGAACAGAAAACTTGGTCATCATTTCTGAACAAAAGTAAGACTGTGAACAAGAACTTTACAAATGCTTCATTTGTAAATGACATTAAAGTGAGTAATGTAAGTAACTAAGGGCTTCCCTAGTTAAAGCAGTTCTAATTTGTATTATAAATAGAAGCACACATTTGGAAAAAATCTCTTAGATGGCTTATTTATTTTATTTTTTTTTTTAAAGATTTTATTTATTTGACAGACAGAGATCACAAGTAGGCAGAGAGAGAGGAGGAAGTAGGCTCCCCGCTGAGCAGAGAGGCCAATGCGGGGGATGGATCCCAGGACCCTGGGATCATGACCTGAGCCAAAGGCAGAGGCTTTACCCACTGAGCCACCCAGGCGCCCCTTAGATAGCTTACTTAATTGTGAGAGTTAACTGGTTTAATCGTACACAACCAGTTGAATAATAAATTATGTGTGTGTGTGTGTGTGTGTATATATATATGCATATATATATATATATATACTGAAAGGGCACTATTCCAGTTCACAAAGGGAATTTTAAGTTTAAATATACAAAATATACAGACAAACTATATAGTCTTTTCAGTAGGAAAATATTAACATATACTATGAAAATAAATAAAGGGACACTCCACTAAAACAGAGCTGGGAGACCATCCAGCTACCACTTCTCATCAACTGCAGACACAACAGGAAGAGATGTACCCTGCATCTTCACCACCCCAGCAAGAGGAAGAAAGACTCCACCACCACAATTCCTACAACCTTCCCCTCCCCCATTCCACATCCCCACCACCACCCTCCACCAGTGAAACAGCCCAGCCATGCAGCCAATGGAATAAAGTCGCAGCTCAACCAAGGAAAAGCCACCATGGTTCCAACTCCCAGTTTCCTCCAGTGGACTTCTTTGTTTATGACTGCTTTCCCAACTTTCTCTTTTCCTCTGTAAAAGGGCTCATCCCTTCCTTTGTTCAGCTGATTGGAGTAAGTAAGAGTTTTGCCTTAGGTTGCCTATCCTGATTACAAGTCTCTACCATTCCCAAATAAAGCTTTCTTTTATTTATTTATTTATTTATTTATTTATTTATTTATTTATCTGCTGGTAAAATAACTGGCGGTTTCATTTTTAAGGTTAACAATGCTGTGGAAGATAACTGTGGCTTTGTGGTAGTATCCTATCTACACTTCATAAACTCTGTGAAGTGCTTGCTGACATCCTGTCTGCATTTCAAGCAATGCTTAACTATGTTCTAGATTTAATTTATAATTTACATTCGCCAGTATAAGAGTGCTCTCAAAAAATTATTTTAGTATTTGGCACTACTGAGATATAATTGACAAAACCTTAAAGTATTTTAGATGTACAACATGATGATCTGATTAAAATATTTTTTAAATGAAACTCATCTATGGGTGGGAGAATAGCTTTGTGTTTGTTATGTGTAATCTTCACCCAAATCAATTTCCGTTTTATTTGGTGTTAATGAAAAAAAAAAAAAAACAAGTAAAGCAGAGGCTTTCATATTTTCTATGTATGCTTCTGCTTAAGATAATAAAGGAGAGCATCTATCCCACAACATCTGTTGATACAAAATGAACAAACCCTTTAGAATCTCTAAAAGTAAGAAAAAGAGTTTTATTCAAGCCCAAGTTTGGACAGCTGCCGAGGAAACACGGCTTTCACAGGGAAGAGAGTGTTCCAGACAATGAACAGTTTTCAAGCAGTTACATACTTTTTATATCTTGTCAAAGCTCAAAATATTACAGAGCACATAGGCAGGACTCATGAGTTTTAATGTCAAGGAGTACAGGGAACAGTAGCCATTGTTGGGTATCTTAAGGACAACAGGGTTTTCACAAAGCAGGTGCACAATGTATGCTTGGTGGGCCATAAGTAAGGCTTTGGCTTAAACAAAGTTTATGCACAGTCATGCCGACTTAGAAGAATATCTAAAATGGCTTCCCTTATGTCTCAGGCCTTTAGAGAGCTTTTTCTCTCATCATAACTTCAACAGTAGGCAAAGTATCTACATCAATATGTAAGTGGTGGCAGGGTATTTTGAAGTATCAGCAGAGATTCTCTTAATTTTTCTTTCTTTCTTTCTAAGACCTTGGTCTTTCACCCCATTCACACACCTAAACTACAGGACATTTATTACTTCAGATAAACGATTTTACAGTAAAGAAAAACCATTTGAGGTTCTAAAGGCAAAATCCAGAGTATGAACAATTTTGAAAGAAAAAGAACAGAACTGGGGCGCCTGATTAGCTCAGAGGGGTAAAGCCTCTGCCTTCAGCTCAGGTCATGATCCCAGGGTCTTGGGATCTAGCCCCACATCAGGCTCTCTGCTCAGTGGGGAGCCTGCTTCCTCCTCTTTCTCTATCTGACTCTCTGCCTACTTGTGATCTCTGTCAAATAAATAAATTAAATCTTTAAAAAAAGAAAGAAAAAGAGCAGAACTTCGTAAGTCTCTGCCACTCATTATGATGGCCAGAGATGCCCCTGATTTGACAGTGGTGGGTAGGAGCCAGAAAAGAGAGTTAAAGAGTCAAAGGGGAGGTCAGCAAGGAAGAAGCAGAAATGTTGGTTCCTTGGGAAAGGTGGTACAAGCAGAAAGAGTTAGGGGTCTACAGAAAAAGAAAAAATATCTTTCTTGATATAAGAAAAATCATTTCAGGGGTGCCTGACTGGCTCAGTCAATTGAGCGGCCGACTCCTGGTTTCAGCTCTAGTCATGATCCCATGGGTTGTGAGATCAAGCCATACCAGGCTCTGTGCTAGGCTCTGTGCTCAGTGGGAGTCTGCTTGAGATTTTCTCTCTCTCCCCCTCCCCATTCGCTCATTTTCTCTCTGGAATAAATAAATCTTTAAAAAAATTAATAAATAAAAGAAAAATCATTTTAGCCCCCTCCCCACCTCAACCATCTTGTAAAAGAATATAAAAACAAACAACCACTATCAGGCCAGGAGATATCCTAATCATATCAGGGTAAAATTCCCAGAGCTGATTCACAAATGAAGACTGACTTGAGGCGCACTCTTGAGTTATCTTTGCTGGACCTAAACCCCTGTGACCACACAGATATCAGACCAAATAGAGCCAGAGAATTGATAATGTTGACCATTGATGGCCCTTGTGATCTTGAGCTGGACCCAGGAGCCTTAAAATGACTTTTACCCCAATGCTATGCTGTATTCCCATTGCACAAGTCCCTTCATAAACACGTACATATCTTTGGCTCAAAACTTCTCATTTTGTTCAGGGAACAAAGATTTTCCCAAAATCTTTAAGAAAGATCCCCAGATTCCCCATTGCTTTTTTTTTTTTTTTAAGATTTTATTTATTTATTTGACAGACAGAGATCACAAGTAGGCAGAGAGGCAAGCAGAGAGAGAGGAGGAGGAAGCAGGCTCCCCACTGAGCAGAGAGCCTGATGTGGGGCTAGATCCCAAGACCCTGGGATCATGACCTGAGCTAAAGGCAGAAGCTTTACCCCTCTGAGCCAACCAGGCACCCACCTCACTGCTTTAAGTAAAACCCTTCCTTTTCCTAATCTCTGGTTCTGTTGTGTCTTTTGGCTTGACATCCACCAAGAGATGAGCCCAGGTTCAGTTCACGGTGGGTCCTGGTCCCTGTCCACAATAACTGAAATCCCAGATTGTTTGGGGATGGTTACAGATGCACCTAGAGATCACTGAACCTGTATCTAGCTATCTTTTACAAAAGAACAATAGTTCAACTGAGTAAATTTGAAGATCTAATGGGCTTTATTAAGTGATTCACGAATCGAATCGGGTAGCATCCCATCTAGCCAAAAGAGAGGAACTCTGAGGAGTTATATAAAATGGGAAGGTTTTACAGGAAGAAGCATGAGGAGAAATAAGTTATTAGCAAAGGAAAAAAAAGGACTTCTCGGGTAAAATCACCTTCCATCAGGGGTAGTTTAGAGTTTCTTATTAGGTGTATCACCTCATCTTCCTTTGAGGGACAAAGAAGCCCCAAGTGACAGATTACCTTATTGGTGCTGATCCCAAAATTCCTGACTAAAGGGGTAAGACTACATTCCTGGAGGAGGCTAGAACTGCAATTAGATAGGTATTAAGTCCAATTAGATAGGTATTAAGTCCCAGTTCGGTGACTTGGCCCAAGTGATACCATTTGGAGACTGTGATTTTCTTTCAAACACTTTCAAAGGCAGATGGGCCAGGATCAAGTGTTCTAAGAAGACACTATTCCCAGTGCCATCACAAGACTGAGATCTACTATGTGAAACACCAAAGTAAGAAGATACACAAAGTTTCAGCTGTCAGCCTGAGCTCCTCCAGAAATAGTTCTCAGACATGGAGGTCACAGTGAATACAGATGGGGGTAGGGGGAGAAAGTGAAAGCTTTGCAGATCTTAAAGTTCTTGGCAAATGGTCTGCAACTGACAGAGCCTCACCCTGGTGTGGGGGCGGAGGGATCATTTCAGGAGAAAGGGAGTACCAGGCAGAGACCCTCAAACATTAAAGGAGAAATTTGCATTTTAAAGTGATAGGCCAAGGGCCCAGAGCTTAAATGTGTGGAAGCACTACCTGGCAGGTCTGCATTATGCCTCCCTGGAGGGTGATGTGAGGAGCAAATGTGCCTGCCAACCAGGAATGTACTGGTTACTTATGCTAATTCTGGGCTAGAGCTCGGAGTTCAGCACCCCAGAGAAGTTCCTGAATAAATATGCTTGCTTGGTTGCCTCTCCTCAAGCATAGCTGTGTGAAATAACCTGCAGAACCTAATGAAAGTTTGAGGAACTAAAAGGGAACAACTTCATGTTTTCCAATTTGTACTTTGCAAATAGTGCTTTTATATTGAAAAAAGAATCCAGGAAGTGCATCTTAAAATGATGCTCATAAATTACCTGGGATTCTCTGTAAATATCAGACAATCTACCTTTTTTTTTTTAAATGTATTATACAGAAATTTTTAGGGCAGAATATCTACTACACAGTCAAAGAACTTGACAGCCAGAGCCACCTCACATCAGAAGGGGTATTTTTCAAATACAGACTTTGAGAGAGTTATAAATACAGATGGATGCTGCAAAAAAAAAGGGTGGGGAGCAAGGAAGTTTCAAAGAAAAACTGCACAAGCAAGGAAAATTTCACTCAAGACTATTTATTGCATTAGGGAGTAGAGATTATTGCAACGACAGAGGGAAACTGAACTCTGTTGATAAAAAAGGGAGGGGATAACATTAGGCTGCCTCAGTCAGAAGGCAGAACTGGGTTTGGAGGGGATTTGCAAATAAGTTCCCCTCCTAGCAGAGGGCAACATCATAGGAATAGAGGAACTCAAGACTTGCAGTATCCTAGTCTGTTACTTGGGAAAAGAAGAAAAGGGCTTTTGTCTCCATCTCTGCCTGGGCTCTTTCTGGCACTGGTACGCTGCTTTAGGTTTAATGCATTTTTTCTTCAGGACAAACCAGAACCTTATTTTATAGTGTTTGTTAATTTCTGTAATTTCTCCGACTATAGCTGATTTCAAGCTATTAATTTGATCACACTGAAATGGCAATTTGGGAGGAAATACAATCAAGTTGTTGGCGGTAGCACCAGCCCACTCAAGTAAATACACCACCATTGCCTTTTAGCCATGCATATCAACAAAAAAACAAGAGAGACAGACACCCAGAAATAATAATAAAATATCATATTGTTCCCACTTCTAATTAATGATACTTTACACAATGCACAAAGAGAAGTTTAGGATATGAACAGCTTAAGAATTATAACAGACTTACCAACTTATAACACCTTACAATGTACAACAGACTTAATTGCCATTACTAAATTCATATGAAGAAATCAAGGTTCTCAGCTTCATTTATCTAGTAAATGGCCAGGCTGAGAACAGACCAGAGGACTAACTACTGCCTAAACTCTCCCTTTCCCATGACTTCAATTATAGGCAACATTCACAAATCCTTTTCTCAGAACCCACATGCTCAAAAATAGCCTTACTGTCTTACCTGAGAGCCTACAGTTCTTACAGGGTGATACCTCCTTTAAAGGTAGACACAACTCAGGATGCTGAAGATAATATGAGTATTTGTCTGTAAGGGACATCACCCCTCCATTATCATCCCTCACACATCAGTGGGACATGTTCTGACATGACTCAATGGAAAAAGAAAGGAGTAATTTTTTAACTAGAAAGAGAAAGATACAGAAAATCTCAATAGTTTGATGCCTCTGTGGTAGGTGGGAAAGCAAATATAAGTCTAAAAGAGAAGAGAGGCAAAAATGAAGGCTCTGGAAATAATAATCAGCTAACTTACTCATTTAGCTATTTCATTAGCATGTGGCTGAACTCATAGCAGGTGCTGGATACTAGTTTGAAGAAAAGAAAGAGAATTCTAAGTGATGATGAGTTGGAAGGACGAGCATAAAGACAGAAAGACAACAGGGAAAGAGAAAGTGGAGGAGGGATCCAAGGCCCCAGGTGGGCTGCACTCTTAAAAATATGAAAAGTGGGGGTACCTGGGTGGCTCAGTGGGTTAAGCTTCTGCCTTCGGCTCAGGTCATGATCCCAGGGTCCTGGGATTGAGTCCCACATCAGGCTCTCTGCTCAGCGGGGAGCCTGCTTCCCCCTCTCTTTCTGCCTGCCACTCTGCCTACTTGTGATCTGTCAAATAAATAAATAAAATCTTTTAAAAAATATGAAAAGTGCCTGGGGCACCTGGGTGGCTCAGTCAGTTGAACATCCAACTCTTGATTCAGGGTCGGTCATGATCTCAGGGTCCTTAGATGGAGCCCTTCATTGGGCTTAGCGCACAGTCTGCTTGAAATTCTCTCTCCCTCTCCCTCTGCCACTCCCCCTGGTCCTGTCTCTCTCTCTAAAAGAAAAAAATAAATCTTTAAAAATATATATAAATACTGTCTGAAAATGGAGTGAAGAGATTGTTTCAGTTAGGCACTGTGGCCTTACTTTGACATTTACTTAAGCGTTGGCTTCTGCAGGACCCTAAAATTAACTGAATTTTATTTGTAACCTTTACCATGCCCGCCTTGCCACAACATGGACTTCTCCCACTCACAAGGTGGATTTTAAACGTCATGACTTTATGTTTTTACATTTAACAATAATTAAAATGAAATCAATGAACTATGCACATATTTACATTTTGAATTGCATGGACATGATAAGGCACTTTTTCGATGAAAAGTAAGGGTGACTGTTTATTCAAAGTACAGAGCAATAAGGAGTGAAATAAAAGCGCTAGAAAGTGCTCCCTTTTCATTCAATTAGGTAAATGAATTCCCACCTGGAAGGTGATGCTCTCACTGGGATAACTGTCCTAGATTAATGACGGCATTTCCAATGCAACCATTGATAAAGGATTTTTCTGTTTTTTAATACAGTACTCTTCATGACAAGTGTTACAATCTTCCTACACAGTTCTTTTACACAGTGTTTTTTTTCCATGTGCATAATTTTCATTTGTTATTCAAACAATGATGCTCTCTGAAGTACACTTAGATACCAGAGCAGACTTAAGATTGTTAATGAATTTTTAATTGTCATCGTTTTACTTTTTTTTTTTTTAAGAATTTATCTATTTATTTGACAGAGAGAAAGAGATCACAAGTAGGCAGAGAGGCAGGCAGAGAGAGAGGAGGAAGCAGGCTCCTTGCTAAGCAGAGAGACTGATGTAGGGTTTTATTCCAGGACCCTGAGATCATGACCCTAGCGCAATGCAGAGGCTTTAACCCACTGAGCCACCCAGGGGCCTGTCATCGTCTTACTTTTTAAAACTTAATAATTATCAAGAGTTAAAAATCACTCCATTCTACATAAAAGAATGTAAGGCCTTTGAAATTTTCTGTACAACTTCATGTTACTAGTTGCTACATTTTCCACTACCCTTGACAAACACACCACACTCTTCTACTCATTATGGTTAAGGGTCAGCTGCTTGTCAAGTTGGGAAAACTTATTTCCAGAAGCAGAAGCGGATTTTTATTGTATAAGGTGCAAAATATAATTTGTTCCTTAGTTTAAAATGAGTAGGGGCGCCTGGGTGGCTCAGTGGGTTAAAGCCTCTGCCTTCGGCTAGGGTCATGATCCCAGGGTCCTGGGATCAAGCCCTGCATTGGGCTCTCTGCTCAGCAGGGAGCCTGCTTCCCCGCCTCTCTATCTCTGCCTGCCTCTGCCTACTTGTGATCTGTCAAGTAAATAAATAAAATCTTTAAAATGAGTAAAAAGTCTGTTGAATGTTTTTTTTCCCCCCCTTCTTTATATCTCTATTATTTGTTCAGAAGAAAAATGTTTATTGTCAGTAGATGCTCAGTGCCTCAGGAAAAATAGGATCCCTTGACAGAATGTCTTCCGCTGGATAAGGGGAGATGACAGACTAAAGTCGTTTTACAGAGCGAAGTTACCAAAATAAACCAGAGCAAGACACCTGAGATCTATTGAATGAGTGGCTGTGAAGTCAAGGCCACCGTCCTGTGCCCTCAAAGAATGAGACCTGGGAGAAGTAGGCAACAGGACTTAATGAATTCAATCCACTCCTACTTTCCGAGCCTCAGATGCACTGAAAGGACATAAAAATGGATTTGTTACATTAAAAGTTGATTTAACAAATTTTGGGGAGTTCTTGCTGCTTACGGAGAGAAACTATGTTTAAACACTCATGTACATCAGAGGTGATGATCAGAATGGCAATCATCCATCAGGAAGGACAGCAGGGACAACATAAATTCAGGGTCCTAGAGGTGTCCTGCTATAGCAGGCTTAACTCTTTAGATACTGAATCATGGAGGTCTGGGGGATCCCTGGTAGAAAGGGTTAATGAACATCTGCCAATGTCAGTATTTTATTATCAGTCCCTTCTAACTGAATCTAAGTCCTGTACCATATTTAATTTTGTGCATACTTGTTCTTTCAAAGAGATACTGCTAAGGTTCTTTTTAATTTTTTTTTTTTTTTTAAGCATGGAGCTCAACACAGGGCTTGAACTCATGACCCTGATGTCAAGACCTGAAATCAAGAGTTAGACACTTAACTGACTGAGCCACCCAGGCACCCCAATGACTAATGCCTATTTCCTTCCTATCCTCCTAACCCTGATACATTTTTAAACAGGAAATATTTCATCCTGTCACCCAAGCATAATTTTTCAATACTGTACACTTCTGTCTTCCTCTCACATCTCATATTTATACCCCTCTTCTCCTCCTCCCTCAACTTATAACACCAGAGAAGATTTTGCTCAGCATTTTTCTCTTTATCTACTTAATATGCAAATAAAATAACAGGTGTATAAAATAACAGGTGTTGTACTGGGAGACAGGGAAGAAAGCCAAAATGTTAGTACTCTTATGAGTCAGGATTCCTTTTACACACACAACTTTACTGTGATTGTCCTAACTGACTGCGAGAGTAACACCTGAAGGGCTCCTGAGTGTCATGGCACTGAATGCACATTTGTGAAGACATGAAGAGGAAATGGTTCTGTTTAGGAAGAGCTCCTCACTAGACACCTCTGTCCTCCCCTAGTCATCAGTCCTGTTTCACACTATGTAGTAAGATGAAGGTAAAAAAAAGTAATTTTAAAACAAGTCAATTCCTTTAGGCTCACAAATGTTCAGTGCACATATTCTAGTAATGGCACTATCTTTTTTCTTTTTAACTGAGTTCCCTAGTATGGGAGAGTCAGTGCAAAGCTAGAGAGGTTTGTTTTGTTGTTGTTGATGTTGTTGTTGTTTAAAGTATGATTAAGTTCATTCAACAAACACTTTCAATACCGAAATATGCTGACACATAAATCACTCAAAATCCTTCTGGGAAGTAGATAAGGTACAAATGTATCAGGCACTGGTGCCATATTATTAAGAATGCTAGACAGGCAAAAAAGATTGTAATATGGTAATGGTAAGTGCAATGACAAGGGTGAAAGTCTAGGGTATTAGCTATAGGAGCAACACAGGATGACGGCCCATACAAGGGCAGGGAATAACCAGGGAAGGCTTTTTGAAGGTATGGATGCTGAACTGGGTGGGTATCAGTGAGGCTTTCAAAGTGAAGGGAGAAAAGATGTTCCGTGCAGTGACTACTGAACATAGTGATAAAGGAAACAAGCCATAAAGCTATAAAGGTATAAAGGGACAAGGAGAACCTGAGTCTAAATTCTCTGGTTTAATAATTATTGGGTCTGAGCAGATTACTTTCCTTCCATGGGTTTATTTACTCTTGGGCAGCCTGAGAACGATAGAAGGAAAGAGAAGAACACTTAGCAACATGTAAGTACCCAATAAATGATATTTCACCTGCAAAATCTTGGTGATGCCTTCAGGGGACTGTAAGTATTTCTACATACTTGGAGTGAAATTTATTTAAGTTAGGAAATGATAATCAAGGCAGAAAAGAGAGTTGAGAGTGAACAGATTCACTGACAGAAATGGCTACCTGTTGTTGCACACTGCGGTTTTCAGACGCACACACTGATGCACGGTTTGAGATACAAGGTCTTTGTGAGGGATCAAAACTATGAAGGAAAGGATGAAGCAGGATAGGAAAGACAGAAGTCACTCCCCATGAGGCAAGGCGGCTCTCAAGTGAGCTGGGTGTGTGGGCAGAGATGGTCCAGTCTTTCTACCTCTGCTTCCTTCATTCTCTACATGTGGGCTGCCCTAGGAGGGGCATGACTTCAGACAAAGTACCTTACAGTTACTGAGATAGACAAAGTCTCTGCACTGTGGCATCAACTCCCTCCTTGAAGGGAAACCCAGAATGTATATCTCTGTATCTGTCAAAAGGGTGTTCCCTAAAACCATGTCCCCCCCTCCTTCTAGGTGAAGGAAAAGTAGGCTCTTCTCAGCCCCCTTAGAGCTGGGCAGAGGACCTGACTCTGTAGATAATGAACTCCTCCTATACCGGTTCATCAAGGAGATTCTATGTTCCAGATGGGGCAGCTATAAGACAAATGAGCCTCCATCCCCTAGCATGGCCAAGGGGCTTACATGGATATGATTCAGAAGAGTTCAACCTTCAGGTACAATGTACTGAGGAATTGTTACAGGAATTAAGGATGATGGTGGTATTATCAGATCTGTCTTCAGAAAGATCAAATGGGCTACCATATGTAAGATTTTTGGAAATGGATGAAGCTGGAGGCAGACATCTTATAAGCTGCTGTTTGAGTGAGATAAAATGGATAACAAGGGGAAAGGATTTACGATCAAGGGAGAAAGGGAAGCTACAGTGAACCACTATACAATTTGATGACAGATTGGACAGAGGGCAAAATATGCAGTCTAGGATGTGAGACTGGTGTCATTCACTGTATTTCCATCAGAGAGACTCTCATAGGATCAAAATGGCAACTAGTATTTACCAAAGGCTACTGTGCACAAGCTATTGTGCTAGTAATAATCACTTTGCACACCTTTCTCTATTTCCTCAGTAGTCATTAGGCATCCCTTCTATTTTGCTGGCAGAATCACAGCTTTATTTAGGAACTAGTTTTTTTATGTACCTTTACAGGTCTTCCCCAACCCAAGGAGTAAAATGTTGATTCAACTATGCCAGATAATTTTATTTCCCTTCTCAGTGATTTGTTAGACATGGTTATGTGACAGAAAAACAAGACAAAGAGGAAAGCCTAGTGGGAGACTTCTGGGATCGTTTTCCCTCCTAACTTACAAAGCAGAAATAAAACAGGGACTTGCTCATTCCTGCCTTTGGCCATTGCCATGTGAGGCCCCTCTGCTGGGAGCTTCTCTGTATTCTTGTTGTACCCAAAGGGGAAAGTCTAGAGACTTCCAGAGAGAGTGACCAGGAAGCCCTCACAACCCGGAGCCACTGAGCTGACCCACTCTGATACAGCCTATCCTGAGACTTCTTATTATTGGAGGTAGCACATTTTTCTCATTGTTAAAGCCACTTGTAGTTTACTCGGTTACTTGCAGCTAAAGGATCCTAACTGATATAAATGCTTTTATGTTCTTATCTATGCTTGAAGAAGGTAGGCAAAGGTAAAAGGGAACAGTCCAAACTCCCCAAATCTGTGAAAGTAGAGATCCTCTTACAGATTTAATAGTTATCTCGGGCAGTCACAATCTCAAGTTTTCTCCTCAATTATAAAATATCCTTCCTTCGTTTTGGGGGCCCTGAGTGGCACGGTCAGTTAAGCCTCCGATTCTTGGTTTCGGCTTAGGTCATGACCACAGGGTCATGAAATCAAATCCCTCATAGGGCTCCGTGCTCAGAGCAGAGTCTGCTTGAGATTTTCTCTCTCTCCTCTCCCTCTGTCCCTCCCACTCATGCCCTCCCTCCCTCTCTCCCTTTCTCTCAAATAAATAAATGTAAAAAATAAGAGATATCCTTTTTTCACAGGATCTCAGGCATAGTTATTTCCTCAAATTGTGCTATGACCCTTCAATATTTCACTGGCCCCACTCACCATGTTAGGGAGAGTGCCATTAGTTCTGAACGGTTGTTAGTGACTGCTCAAGAACTGACTACTGAAATTCAACCTTTCATTAGTGACTGGTGTGCAATTTTGTGACCTCTAACAGGACCCTATGCTCTGCACATCACAGGACTAGTTGCAATGGCTGTTACTGGGGCTACCAACCTTTGCAGCACTGTATTCTTTTCAACAAAAGGTGCTGTGACCAAATTCTCAGATTCTGTCTTTTGTTTCCAGCCTCATTAGTGGCTTAAATGAAATCATTCCTTTCATCAGAATAAAACTGCTTATGTTTTCCTCAACAAAAACAACCTCAAATAGTGTAACCTTTAGAAAATGCACTCTTTTCATTTTAATTTTATAGTAGTTCTCTAATGAAGGCAAGATATTCCTAAAGGATACACAAAATGAAAAATCACATATTTGAAACAAACAAACAAAAAAAGCAATCAGAGACTTTTAAACAAATGTTAACCTTAACCATATCTTCTTCTGCTGAGTTTATTTTTTTAGTCCTACAATGAGTATTAAAAAAGAGAACAATGACAGCAATACATGCCCTGATCATGATGCTGTATTTCCCAAAATGAGATATTGTATTAAATGCCAATCTCTCCACTTGAGGCTTGGATCCCATGTCTTCTCACCTTCTCAGAGTCCTCAAACACTCCCTCTCCTGAATCAATTATTTCTCAATTTTTGATATACTGTTACAACTAACATGTAAACAAGCACTAACATTGTTTTCTTTGAAATCAACCAAATAAAACCTGTCTTGACCTTAACCTCAATTATCTTCCTATCAGGGCTCCACTTTTCCCCAAGTCACTGTAAATTATCTTGATAAACTTAGAATCATGCCATAGGATCTTCTAAATATACTCCAATCAGGTTTCCATCCCCTCTATTTCAGAGAGAAATCTTATCAAAGTCACTACAAAAATTTGTCTAGAGATCACTGTTCTTTTCTTATCTTTAACCACAACTATCCATTGATTTCAGCATAGCTGCACACCTTTTTTCCTAAAACTCTCTCATCTCCTGATATCCAGGACCCCACATGCTTGTGATTAACTGCCTACCTTGTTAGCTGCTTGATCACAGGCTCCTTTCCTGGCTCTTTTCCTCCTGCTGAACCAATAAATGCCCTGGGCTCTCTTATCAGCTCTAAATGTGCTTTCTCTAGGGGACAGTTTTTCAAGGCTATGGCTTCAAATAGAAACTGTTTGCTATGACTTCCACATCTGTACCTTTAGATCCAAATTTGCCCTAAAACTTCAGATTCATGCATTAACACCCTGGTTGATATCTGTCCACAGGTGTTTCAATAAGCATCTTAAAATTAACAAAGCCAAGACAAAAGTCTTGATTCTCTGCAAGATCCAATGACCAAAATATTTACTACCTCAGATTAACTTCTCTGAATAAACAACTCCATCTAATTTCTCACACCAAACTCAAGGATTTTTGCAGATTTCTCACTATCTCTCAGAGATCCCCACCCTCAAATATACCTACAAAATGGTCAACATACCATGTACAGTGTTTCCTCAAAACATTTCCTAAGTCTGTTTTTGGTTCTCCATTTCTGCTATATAAACCACCACTGCTCAATCAGATTATTCACAGCACTATAGCTAGCCTCTCTGCTTCTGTTCTGTCACTATACTAGATTTTTGGTTTTGTGTTTTACTTACCACGTTAACTCCACTGAACTATGATTTATATGTAATAAAGAGCACCTATTTTAAGTTTACAATTCAATGTGCTTGTCAAATGTACCTCCCCATATAATCATTACCCACTCAAGATATGGAATATTTCCAACACCCCTCAAATTTTCCATGTAGCCATTTGCATTTTACCCTCCCTTGCTCCTGGGCCCAGGCAATAACTGATAAACTCTCTGTTACTGCCTATTAGTTTGACCTGTTCTGCATATTAAATATACAAGGGTTTATATAGTATGTGCTATTCTGTGTCCTAGATGGTCCAGCATTACACTTTATGATAAATCAATGCTACATGCCTAAGTAGTTTGTTCCATTTTATAGTTTGGATATACCACAATTTAAGAAAAAATAAAAGCAGAGAAAACCTTTGTGACCTTAGAGGATAAGAGCACTAAGTAGAGTATAATAAAAAAATAAACATCATCACAATGAACTCCCTAAAAGTAATGTAACATAGAGCCCAGGGAGATGACACTAGGAAATCCACTATTAAATCGTCCATTCTAAAAAAACCATATGATCAAGGGAATGTATACTTATAAACCGGTTTTTCAATGGGAAAATACTGGGATGCATAAGTGCTGTAAGCATAATCAGTAAATGGACAGACAGTTAATGGGATAAGAGATTATGTTTTCTGAGATAATCACACATGGGTAACTTACACTTAAAAATGACATAAAATCACTTGAAATTTCTCAAAAAATTGCCAGGTATCTGAGGCATCTCCATTAAACACAATTTTCTTCTCCTCTAGATAAGGAATGGAAAATTAGTCATGGAGTATTTACAGGTAATGTAGTTAGTACTAATGTAGTATTAAGTGGTCAGAAAGTCCTACTTTCAAACTGAAATTGGTCCTACCAGCTTTAATAAGTGATGTGTGTACTTCTCAAGTCTAGATAACCATTAGGGAGTCATTTCCAAAATATGTCTCCACTTAATGTGCAATCAGATGGAAGGTGCCCCAAAGAACAGTTATTTTTTCAGTTATTTATTAATTTGTTTCACTTGTTGAATGTACTCCTTAAAATTGTGTATTCTCCATTTTTTGGTTAATTATCCTATAAATTTTGATTATATCTTGCTGATTAACATTTTATTCAAGTCTTTTGTATCCTAGATAATTTCCTATAAAAATTTTGACTGTAAGGTGGACTTGTCTAATTTTGTTTACATGTATTTTTAGTTTTGCTTCATATGTTTATGAGTCTCTGTTATTAGGTACACAGAGTTTAGAACTGTTCTATTTTTGTGATGAATTGATATTTTTTTCTTTATGAAATACCCCTTCTCACCTTTGTTAATATTCTTAGTCCCGAGGACTTATTTGCTAGCAGATTTTCCCATCTTTTTACTGTTAAACTATCTGTAACTTCATATTCAAAATGCATTTTCTCTAGATGAATCCACCATAATATTCTTTGGCTTTTTGCTGGACAATTTAGAGCATTTATAATTGATCTAATTATTTATAGGGTTGTTCTTAAGTATACTATCTGGATATTTGTTTTTCAATTTGTCCCACATTTATTTTTTTTGTTCGCTTTCCTTGTGTTTTTTTTGATTATTTAAATATTTTCATTATCCAATTTTTCTTCACTGTGTCCTCAAGTTTATAAAGCAGGAGTTCTATAGTTTGCGATGTGCATCTCATCACTGTGTACCTTCAAGTAATTTTACGGCATCTGAAGATTGAAATTATGTGACAGTATACCTCTGTTAAACCTACTTTTGCTTATACTGTTACTGTCAATTTTCATCTACACATCATAACCTCCACAAATACATTACTTTTTAACTCAAACAATAAAACATATTTTTAAGAAACTGAAAAGTGAGGGAGTATTTTTATTTACCCACATAGGGACTTATTTAGTGTTTTTTATTCCTTGTCTTCCATTCTTTCAGCCTGAAGAAATTTAAACTTTCTTCTTGTGCAGACCTTCTGGTGATAAATTCTCCAAAGTTTTCTTTTTCTGAACATCATTTCAGGAAACATCATTTCATCATGAACATCATTTATTTTATTTTATTTTATTTTATGAAGGATATTTTCTCTGGATTTAGAATTCTAGGTTGACATATGACAAAAGCCAACCACTTTCTTGTACTTATTCCCTCCATTTGACCGCTCTTGTTTTTTCCACTTTTAAAACTGTATTTCTAATAATGATTTTATGGAATTTGAATTATATGTTTTGGACTTTTTTATTCCCCTGACTGGAATTTTTTGAATATCTAAGACATTTGGCGTTACCATTTTGAGCAAATTTGGAAAAAGGAAGTCCATTATTTCTTCAATTTCTATCCAGCCCCTTTCAGAACACTTATAACACTGCTGTTAGAATTTTTAGAACCATTCTCCAATTCACTGAAGCTAAATATATATTTATTGCAGTACCTATATGTATATAGATAGATACATATACATATATTTTTTTTTTCCTTTCAATGCTTCTGTATGGGCAATTTCTTTCACTCTGTCTTTAAGTTCACTGATCTCTTTATTCATAGTGTTTAATCTGCAGAAAAATTTATCAATGTACATAATATATTTGTGGCTCTACGCATTCCATTTGGTTCCTCTTTAATATTTTTTATTTGTATATTTTCTCCAGTTCTTGAATGATCTGGATATTTCCTTTTCCCAGTGCTCAGGTACCTACATTAAAGGTCATAGGTTACTTTCATGAAGCCCTGGGGAATTTCTACTGTGTATTTGTCTCAGTGAAAAATGATACTTCATCACACACCTAACCTGTCTTTCAGTCAGTGGATTCATGGTCTGAGACCTGGATCACATCTAGATTGTGGGAAAAGACTGTAACGTTTTAATGGGCAGCTTTGCCTCTTCGCTATCAATTTTTTAATTTATTTTGATTGTATATATTACAGAAATCCCTTGTTTGTTGTCTATCCATTTTTTCTTAAAGAATAAAATATTCTGCTAACCCTCTCCTTATCTCAGTGTGAGGCAAGCCTCCTCTGTCTATGACACAGATCTTGCCACTCACTGTGATAACTGCACTTACCTTGCTTTTTGATTGCTAAGCACCAGCATCTCCTCTTTGTTATTTTGAGATGCAAGCATACTAATTGGTATCAGGATGCCCAGTTCTAAAATAGCACCCCTACTGTCATTCTTTGCCTAGAAAGAAGGGCCCTCACTGAGCTAATTTTTTATTCCCCTTTTACCAGCTCATTCCTTATTGCACTGTTGACTGGAACGTCCTCAAGGCCTTTCCATAATACACTATCAGCTGTTTATCCAACCTTTTGTAATATATCCTGCCCACCTCTCTGGGTTGTTTAATTCTTTTTCTTACCATCTACCCTGAAATTTCTGGAAATTCTACTCCATTTACTTTGGATCAGTCTTTGTTTCATGTTTCCAAGGTAATCCTAGGAGAGAATTAGCATGACCTCTTAGGGTCGATGCCAGAATATTTTACTCTATTTCACAGGGTATTGCTGCCATATTGATACACTCTCCCTTCCCCAACTTTCTTTTCTATGATGCCCCCCTCCTTCACTCAGCACCCCCAGGATCTGATCCTGTGCACTGTTGTCTTCTCATAGTATATTGGTATGTGTAGCCAGATCCTGCAGCAACTTCAGCATATGGTTTCCCTTTTCCTTAACAAGGCTAATACTTCTTCAGATGGATGTTCTGGGATTTGCGCTGGTACTGCCTTAGACTGGGTTCCCCCAAAATGGGATTTTTTAAATGAGAAAGCTGACTGGACAGTCCTCTTAAGAAGTTCACCTGAGAGAGTGTGAGAAAGGCAGGCTTTGGCAGAAAGAGAAGCTGAACCATGACATAGTGGCAACTGAGCCCTTAACCAATCTGCACAAAGTTCTTGGGCTTGGGTACCCTTTAGAGTTGTCCCAAAATAAGTTAAGGATGCCAGGTCTTCAAATATCTCCATCATCCCATCACTGACCACAAGTTGTTTCCCCACACTTCCTTTCCCATTCCAGGAAGGAATGTAATTTTAAAGCAGCTATTTATTGTTGCCAAATAAAAAAAAAAAATCCAACAAAGGCTTTACCTTTGGGCTATTGTATCAGTAGCTGGTGGACAGATGCTTTGACCCTGAAGAGGTGACCTGGGTGGGACACCTAATATTCACTACAGACATACTTAAACATTCAAAGCAGTTCCCCAGTTTCTTCTGATTTCCATAGCTATGTCTGCAACTGCTTGGTGCTTAGACAGTCATCTTGGTCAAATTTAGCACTGTGCTACTTCATTCTAGTTTTTCTATTTCCTATTTGTTTGTAGCATCACTATTCACCTTGTTAAACAAGACAGAACTCTGGAATTCCTCCTTTAATTCCCCATTTTCCTGTCTTTAATTTATGTGTGTGTATGTGTGTGTAGCTGGAATGCCCTTTCATTCTCTTCTCAACAGAGTAAAATTTTATTTGCCCCTCAAGGCCAACTTCGGATACTATTTCCTTTCTGGAACTGTCTTCGGTTGTTAGAAGCAAAATTAATTATTCTGTCCTCTAAGCCACTAATGTAGTTTGCACATCGGGCTACTCTTGTAGGGCTGCCCTAACAAATACCACAGTCTAGTAGGTAGATGAAACAAGATGAAACAAGGCATTTATTCCACACAGCTCTGGAATCTGGAGGTTCAGGACTGAGCAGGCAGCATAATGAAAGCTCTCTTCCCAGCTTGCAGATACCACCTTCTTCCCACATTTTCGAGTACAGAAAGGGAGCAAGAGTAAGTTCTCTGCTGTCATTTCTTCTATGAGCACTAATCCCAGCATGAGTCCCACCCTCATGATCTCATGTAAACTCAAGACCTCCCAAAGGTTCCACCTCCAAAAACCAGCACATTGGGTATTTGGGCTTCAACATATGACTTTGTGGGAAGGAGGCAGACACATTTAGTCCACAACATATTCTGTAGGAGGACTTACCACACTATGTTAATGTAACTAGTATACATATATAAATTCTCTTTAAACCATGAATTTCTAAAATGCAGGCATAGTCTCATTTCATTTTGATCTCCGGTAACTAGTACAGGGACAGCTATTAGGTTATGCTTAAGGCTTATCTACTGAATTATAAACAAATCTATATTATTAGTGTTCCTTTTCAAATATGAAATGCCTAGTCTCGTTTCTCATTCTATGCTTTTTATCTGCTGGTAGCTTGCCAATATCGAGATTCTGGTAGTGATAAATGAGTTATGCTTACCAGGCAGACCCTATTTGGTACTCACAGAACACAATGCTTGGTCCTCACAGCACTGTCCACAAATGTGAAAAGTTAGATGTTTACTGAGCTCCTTGGCACTTTTCACTTCATTTACACAAGGATACAGTCTATGCAGGTCCTATTTACCACTATATATCCTACACACAGTACCATGCCTTATACTAACAAGGCATGCTATGATTTTTTATCAAGTAATAGACATGAATATATTGAGCTTCCAGCTATGGAAAACAGAGCCATAGAAAAACAATTAAAACATTTCCAATATTCACCAAGAAAAAATTTTAGATTAGCTTGAGTACTGACTGTAAAGAAATAAAGAAAGAAAGGAAAACAAGCAGTGATTCACACAGAAAAAGCACTAAGAAAAGAAAGGGCCAGCTTTCTCTGAGAAAAAGCATGTAGACTTTAAGGCTAACTTGAGCAAAAAGTGAGCCCTAAGTGGAGTTGCCAACAAGTTAACAAAACATCAAATAAAACATTCCAGATATTGAAAACCATGAATGCCCTAAATCAGAATTTAATCACATACAAGCACATGAATAGAAAAGATGAAGATTCTAAGGAAATAAATGTGACAATAAACACATTAGTAAGCATAGCGTTTTCTGAAGCCAATACCAAGTCTGTCCACACTGAAGAAAAAAAGACAAAGCCCTATGAAGGATTATTAGGGGATATATTTTTCACAAAATGAAAATAAGAGGCTGCTTACTAACTGTCACAGTCAATAATCAGAATATTAATTTATTGGTGGGTAGGAAAGTTGTAAGGATTATTATTATTTATATTAATATGTTAATTTTTAGCATTTATATGTATTTTCAAAAATGCAAAAACAATTAAAATGACTTAATTTCAATCAGTTAGTGCACTTATTGTTATTAATCATGAAAATCAGCTGAGCCTGGAACTGTCCATCCCATCTCTGTTTCATTCCTTGGTTGAGTCTCCAGTTGGCTACTAGCGAAGCCATGTAGCAGATTCTTACCAAGAGCACGGCTGATGGAGGAAATTGGGGCTTATAAACCAAAATCAATGCCTGGCTTAAATTATGATATGAACCCAAACCTCCATTAACCAAAGGACAGTGATAAATGTAAGCCTATCAGGTCCTCCGAAAATTGATGATTCAATAGGTTGATTTAAATAGGGATGACTCACATTTCAGTAAATCTTCATTACCGTGAGCAAACCAGGTTGTAACCTTTTAGTGTTCTCAGAAGAAATTGGTTATTGATCATAAACAAAAGTCATAGAATTTGATACAAACAAAATGCAGTGAAAAACAGGGAAGTATCCTTCATGTTAATGGCAGTTGACACTGCCATGGACCTTCTTTTGAAGTAATTCAGATGGACTTAATGGGATTTTCTCCCATAAGAAACATTTTCCAAACCTTGAAATTTACTGTGTTCATTCCCTGTGTTGTGTGGCAGGATTTATTTTCTAGAGTAATGGCTTTAAGCCCATAGAGCTTTCTGCAGTTTTGGACTTATAACCTCCTTCTTATTTCTTTCTTAGTTTATGATTAAATGAAACAGACCCTATAAATCTTCACAATTAATCATTAATTTCTTATAGACCTCTTTTTCAGGCAATCTCCAAGGATTTTTCAGATAGGTAGTTTTAAGTGTATCAGCAACCTGTTAGAAAATACTGAGTAGAGACACCTGGGTGGCTCAGTTGGTTAAGCATCTGCCTTCAGCTTGGGTCATGATCCCAGGGTCCTGGGATGGAACCCAGCATCGCATCAGGCTCCCTATTCAGCAGGGAGTCTGATTCTCCCTCTCCCTTTGCCCCTCCCCCTGCTCATGCTTGCTCTCTCTCTCTCTGACAAATAAATAAATTTTCAAAAAAATAAAAATAAATAAAACAGAAAATACTAAGTAAAATATGTCCTTTGCTCTATCTCCAGACTTCTGGATTACAGTTTGTTAGGCTTTTTAATGATATATCTTTTTGCATTAGATGTTCCATACAACTAACAATAAACATGTTGGTATTAAAACAAGAAGTGAAAGAAGATTTTAAGAAATAGTTCCTTTTTAATGATGAATAATATATACAAATGGCTCAGTATAGGCTGAGATATGAATAGGATCCTCTCCTTTATTGCCTTAAAACACAGAAATTATAAATAAAATAAAATGCTGGGTAAATATCCTTAGTAGGAAAGAATAGTTTATCAATGAAATACCTTGTAATTAGGGTCTAATTACAAACTCTCTGTGTCAGCTTAAAAAATAATTTCTACTTTAGGTAGAAATTCATCCATATGAAAATACAATCTGAGCTCAAGTTTGTGTTCTTAAATTAAAATGTAGAAATATTATCATGTCATTTATTAATATATATCAACACTGTAAGCAAGATAACAGTTTAAGCTCATAAATTTTTCTAAAGAGAGTCAATAATGATACATTACTTTGCAAAGCTTGACTCATAAACATAACTAGCCTTCTTTTTGCCATGAAACAAATATTATCTCAATTCAACCCTATGTACATTTGTATAATAATTACTTGAACATTTAACTACATTATTTAAAAATATAATCAGAAATAGTATGCATATTATTTGATCAGAATACAATTAACAATTTAGAGAAACAGTAAAATAGATCAAGAAAAACAAAATTGGGAATATTGGGAAGGAAGAGGGGTATTTTTATAGATAACTTTGGCCCTAAAAAAAGTAATAGACTATATGATCAACTTTATGTTAATAAACTTGACAAGAGAGATGAAATGGGATAATCCTTTGGAAAATACAACTTACCAAATCTGACATGGAAAGTTATAGAAAGTTTTGATATCATTTTAAATAAATCAAATTTGAATTATCAGAAATATTTCCACAAAAACGCTATCATTCCAATGATGAGTTGCATCAAATTTATAAGGAATAAATAGCACAACTTTACAAAGACATATCCAAAGATTATAGTGGAGGAAACACTTTCCAATTAAATTTATGTGGCCATTATAACCCTAATACCAAAGCTGGACTAAGACAATACAAGGGAAGATTACACAGACTCAAAGAAATCCTCAGATACAAACTGAATCCAACATTTAAAAAGAAAATTTACAATGATCAAGCTGGATTTATCTCTGGAATGCAGTTAGTTTAACATCTGAAAATCAACTAATGTAATACTAGATCTGAGAATAAAGGAGAAAACTATATGTATACTTCAACAGTCACCGAAACAAACCAAATTAAACTCACAATCATAATAAAAAAGAGTAATTTTTTCACTATGTAAGTCACCAAAAAAATATAGCTGAGACCACATATAACAGCAGAGAACTGAACTTTCACTCCTGAAGATCAGTAACACAGTATGCATGTCACATATACTGTTGGTTCTAGGCAATCCACTAAGGTGATAAAAAATAAATAAAAGATACAAAGATCAGCAAGGAATAAAGAAACTGTTCCTGTATTTGTAAATGATATGACTGCCTATGTAGGTAATTCTTCTAATTTTCAAAACAAGTATCTCTAATAAGTAAGTTTCAGAGGAAGATTTCCAGGTACAAGGTCAAAATACAAAAATCAACTGTATTTCTATATCACTGCAGAAAACAATTGGAAAATGAAATTTCAAAAGACATAGTAGTGTCAAATAAAATATCATACTTAGATAAAACTTTTCAAAAGATACAGGATCTTTGCAGCAAAAACATTGCTAAGACAAATTAAGTAAGACAAAAAGAAATGAAACAATAGACCTTTTTCATGTATTAGAAAATTCGGTATTGTTAAAAATGAAACCTATTCAGTAAGTTGACCTAAAATTCAGTTCACACCCAATCAATATTCCAGTTGTTTGTAACTAACAAGCTAATTCTAAAATTTAAATGAAAATGCAAAGGGCTTAAAATAGCCTAAATAATTTTT
>ML109203.1:46082-63507 GCA_003697995.1 Taxidea taxus jeffersonii
AAAAAAAAAAAAAGTTAAAAGACCAACAACTCAATTCTCAATTATATTTATACCAGAATTCTCATTTCTGGTATAAATATAAAATAGTACAATCATGTTCTTAAGAATGGTGGTTTCCTTCAAAGCTAAGTATACAACTACTTTATAACCCAGAAATTCCAATTCTAGGTATTCATCCAGAAGAAATTTTTAAAAATGTATGTTCACAAAAAGAGACAAAAGTAGAAATACACATAGCCCAAATCTAGAAACACTCCAAGTGACCACTAACAGAAAAATGGATAAACAAATTAATTGCAGTAGAGTCCTGCCACTACTTAGCACCAAAAGAAGCTAACTGTTTCTACATAAAACAACATGGCTGAATTTCACAGACATGCTAAGGAAAAGAAGTTGGACGCAGAAGAATATATACTTAATGATTCTATTAACATGTACTTCTACAAGAGTGAAAACTAATCCACAGTGAAGAAAGCCAGAGAAGTGATCATCCCTGGGTGAGTGGAGACTCAGTGGTAGGGATACAAGGGAACGTCTATGGTGATGAAAATGTTATATTATCTTGACAAGGCTGTACACTTATCAAACTTGTCTAACTATACACTTAAGATCTGTTACACTAAATAAACCTACCCTGAAAGATTACAATCACCCAAAATCCATTAAAGTTCACTCTTGCTGTACAATCTATGGGCTTTTTTTTTATTTTTAATAATCTCTCCACCTAACGTAGGTCTCCAACTCTCATCCCCTAGATCAAGAGTCACATGCTCTACATACTGAGCAAGCCAGGTACCCTTAGGGTTTGAACAAACGTATACTGACCTGTATCCATCACTACAGTTTCACACAAAATATTTTCACAGCCTTAAAATTCTCTGCTCCATCTCTTCATCTACTCCACCAACCCATAATAACCACTGATCTTTTCAATGTCTTCACAGTTTAGTGTTTTTTTAATACAAGAAATAACAGCAATTTTTTATACATATAGGAATGATTCAACAGATGAGAAAAACGAAATAATGATACAGAACAGAGAAGGGATGGTTACTGGAATGATATCCTTAGGTAGATGAGGCAAAATGTGCATAAGCAGAGGAATTAGCTTTAGACAAAAGCACATATGGATCGTTTGTAACAGATATGAAGACAGAATACGTAGGTGTAGATACCTGTAAATGGGTCAAATTAAAGGCAGGAATCTATGGAGGCTTTCTGAGAGATTCAGGTTCTCAAGTAGGATTCAAAGTCATCAGCTAAGAATGAAGATGACAGGAGACATACTAATGATTTGTGAGGGAGGGAAAAAATAGAACATGAGTGGAATAGAGAATCAGAAAAAGATTTCTAGAAAGTGTTAAAGGCTCTTTTGTTCTTTTTGTTTAGGAATTTACAGTGGAATGAAAGAATATAGTTGTGTGCTCTTTCCAGTTCTAACCAACTTCGTGGGTATGTAACAAAGCATTTGAAGAGCTGAATTTAACCGTAGCTATAGCTGAACCCAACTATCTAATAAAGTAAGAGACAAGGGAGTTGAGGGGTAATCAAAAGGAGGATTTATAATGAGTAAGCAACTAATTTAAGCTGTGTAACATGGGTAAAGATTTTGAGAGTGTGAATGACTTGATCTCAAATGACTGAAAATGATGGCTTGTTGAAGTGAGGTATGGGTACTAAAAGAGAGCTGGGGAAAGAGAAGAGAAATAAAAAACAGGAAATTAATATAATGAATAATGCAGAGTGGGGGATAATAATAAATTCTAGAGTATGGCTAGGGAATAGCTCAGGGAAGATGGAGGTCAAGAGGAGAGGTGCTCAAGAAACTGAGGGGGCAAGATGCTGGAAGATTCACCTATGTCAATATTCACATTGTCACAAATTAAGACTGGAGAGTTGCTGAAGATAATGACAAATAGCTGAGAGCTAAATCTCTGAAAGATGAAGGGACAATGACCAGGAAACAGGCAAATGCCAGAAACAATGAGAGGTAGTAATAAATCATTATCATGAGATTTAAATGTTGGTGGGGGGGGTGCTGAGAGAAGAGCCTAAGAGAATGGCCCAAAATGGTCTGAAAGCAACCATGAAGAGTAGAGGTGACATGTAGCTCACCGTAAAGGCCAGTGCTAAAGCCCAGTTAGGGATGAAAAAGCAGCTACTGATTGAAAGCTGCAAAGTCTTTGAGGAGAAGCCCAGATTTAAGAGTGAAAAAGTGAAAGCATGTTCAGAGAAGAGTTTGAAAACATATTCTATCATGTAGATAATGGATTGTTAGTTCCAAAGAACATGCTAGAAGGGTTCTGGAGGTTAAGGAAAAGTTTAAGAAAGGGATGGAATAGCAGGTAGGCAGGGTGATTACAATGAGTGAGGTAACATGGACAGGGAAACCAGCCTTCCTGGGGCCAACTATACATAGGGGAACAGAGACTTTAATGACATTACCTATTCTGGATTTAAGCCAAACAGAGGCAACAAGGGTACAAATGTGGGGGGTGAGGAGTGGTGCAAGGAGGTGTACATGTTGGCTTACCATCTTGACCTCTGTTGATTAAGGAAAGGAGGTCTGGGAACTCAGAACTTGTTCATTATGGACATAAAGACCCTTTATGGCCAGAATGAGAGGCATGAAAGGCTTGGAGAGGTGTGGTCTTAGCTCATTGCCTGAGTTTATTCTTGATTTCTGTTAACAAAGAGGTTTTTTATACCAAGTTTTGACCAACTTGAATTTTTCTGTACTTTGTAAATAAAAGTTACACATTTTTAGCTACTATGTATCAACCACTTAGTTCATGCCAGGCAATGTTAGTATATTCCACATGTGACTGCATTTTGACTCAATTAATTTAAACCATATGAAGTGCATGCAATTATCATCCCTATTTTAAAAGATGACAAAACTGAGGCACAGAAGGTTAAATATCTTACCAACTATCACAAAAGTAGTGCTTAAAGCCAAGATTTTATCCCAGAGACTCCACATTATAGACTCTGCATTTACTTAAATGCCAATAAGAATATAGTATTTTTTGGTTTTTGTTGTTTTGGTGGTCTCAGTAGAGCCTCATTTTTATATACCAGAAGCTCACTTAGAAAACTTCCAAAATGGTGTGGAATGAGAAAATTATATTGTTCTGTTTTAATTCTTAGCCTTTAACAGAACACCTGGCTTTATCACCTTTTATATTTGATGATGAAAATGATGTGTTTAATGGATTCAATTATTTCCCTTTTGCAAATTTTAACTACTGAACTATGGTAAACATTCCTCTTTACTGTTAATTACAGCTATTAGGCAAAACAGAAATGCTTTTCACCTCAAGAACAGGAGTTTAAAGAGTATTTCTGACAACAACAGTGCTCCCAAAACCGTTTCTTGTGTTTAGTTAAAGCCGTTGGTGAAAAGTACACATGTGGGCTGAGAAGGCAGCAGAGAAGTTGAAGCAGCACTGGAAAAAATCTGAGAACAGCTCCTCGAGGAACAAGACAATACAAAGGTCAATTATTTGGAAAGCCATTATATAAGAGCCTGTTTTTATTTTCATGCCCCTAACTCTGCATCTGGGATTCCAAGGTGAGGACTTTGATCACACAGTATTTTAAGAGGCACCCAGCTGGATGGTCAAACTGTATGCTCTGGCTTCAAGAAGTTCTCATGACAGATACATTTTGCAGTATTTCCTGCACTTAGCAGGTGCTTTAACATTCTTACATATAAAACTCCAAGTGATGACTAGCCAGTGATCGTCAAACCAATTGTAAGATTGTCTTAGGTTAATATTTTCTATAAGGTGACTATACTTTAAATTTAGTTAGTTATAAAACAAATCCTCAATTTTGAAAATTAAAAATGTGTTCTGTTAATTTGGGGAGGGTTTTGGGGGAGGCATAGTATACACACATGATGCATTTATTTTATCAGATTTTATTTCCCCTTGCTATGTCATATTATTAATGTCATCACTCTGAACAGGAATAGAACATAAATGTCCACAATTCCTCCTTTTGGTTCTGCATAAACAAACCACACTGAAAAAGAAAAAAATCAATAGAACACTGAAGAAAATCAACAAACCAAAGTTTACTAAAGCACATACCACCAGAAATCTATCTCCTTTAAAAAAAAAAAAAATCTAGTTAATAAAGCCTAATTATGCCAAATTCTTTCTACTTTCTCCTTATGGAAACTAACTATTCAGTAGTCTTTTTTTGTAAGGATTATTCACACATTTTAAAGTTATTTGTCAGTGCGCCTGGGTGGCTCAGTGGGTTAAAGCCTCTGCCTTCAGCTCAGGTCATGATCCCAGGGTCCTGGGATCGAGCCCCACATCGGGCTCTCTGCTCAACAGGGAGCCTGTTTCCCTTCCTCTCTCTCTCTGCCTGCCTCTCTACCTACTTGTGATCTCTGTCTGTCAAATAAATAAATAAAAATCCTAAAAAAAAAGTTATTTGTTATTCTGTCCCTTCTCCAAATTAAATCATGTGCAATTCTCTTTGTATTGGTCTTTAATCATGTCTGTACGTCATTAATTATGTCATTAATGTATGTCATTAATAAGATCTGTAATGCCCTTCAGAGTGAGGTTTTAATGTATGAAGAATCCAAGAGTCTAAGAAAAGAGAAAGTGGGAAGCATACTGACTTCTTCCATAATCTATCATCTTGCTGAGGACCTGGTGATTATCTCCCAATTCTTAAAATACAATCAATACAAGATGTACTTCCCATATGAATATAGTGTTCTCAAGACTCAGAATATTTTCTTGCTGCTTACCAGTAGTAATGGTAAAGTTAAACCAAGCAGACATATTTCCTTGCAACCTCTCTTGATATCAGTAATAAGCACTGCTAAGAGAGTTGGAAGGAACCCCAGGACCACTTATATCTGGAAGTATGTTCTTTCTCAGTAACCTCATGGCTTTCTGCTGCTCAGAGCCTGGATAATGCCCCATGCCGTATCCTTAATGGCAGTAACACCCAAGACTTCCAAGTTCACCAAGGACAGGGAAGCAGGAGGAATATATGACCAGGCCTGAACCAGCTAAGTACTGCCCTAACCAAACTGACACCTAGAAACTTTGCAAAGAAAAGAAGGGGGGGGTAATTACTAATTGAGATAGAACTGACTATTGAGATAGAACTGACTAGACTCAGGAAAGGCAACATTATTGATTGAACCTGGGGGAGAATGAGCACCAAAATACCGTGGTTGGGTTCCTCAAAGTTCTTTCAACATAGAAGATTGATGGATCATTCTTTATAAATCCTAGCCTGGTAAAAGGATCCTTATAACCCACTCCACTCACACGTTGTCATACGTGTTTATTCAAATCACTAAGACAGGGGCACCTGGGCAGCTCAGTAGGTTAAGCCTCTGCGTTCCGCTCCGGTCATGATCTCAGGGTTCTGGAATCAAACGCTACATCAGGCTCTCTGCTTAGCAAGGAGCCTGCTTCCTCCTCTCTCTCCGGTTGCCTCTCTGCCTGCTTGTGATTTCTGCCTGTCAAATTAAAAAAAAAAAAAAAAAACCAAACTTAAAAAAAAAATCACTAAGACAAACCTTCCTTTGGGACCTTCTTTGTTTCTTCTTACTTTGCCTTTTATATCATGTTTAATTGCTTTTTTAAGGTAGTAGAATATATTCTCTGCTTAAGATTTAACAGTGGTATGAGCAACCTGGACATCTGCCTTGTTATTCTTCCAAAGTGGGCATAATATGACACAGAGTAGCTCATAAATATCACATGAATTGAATTGACTGGGGTTTGGAGAGGCTGGGGAGCTTGAAAGTGATTTTTTTATGAGGTCACAGTCCCATGCCATCATCACAGTCCCATAGCCAGATGGAGTATGAGCCATCATGACCACCACACACAGTTCACTCTTGGGGCCTTGCTAGGAGTTTGTCTAATGTCCTCCTAATACATAAGTGAGCCTAAAGGACATAAGCATATTCCCTTTTGATTGACCACTGTTTTTCTGTGCTAAAATAAGGAGAGTCATTTTCATGTCATTTGGGATTTGATCCCTTAGAATACATCTGTCACTTTTCATTTCTCTTAGTTTTCTTCCATTTTACTCATCTAACTTTTACATATTACCTTCTTCCCTCTTCATCTCTCTGACTCGAAATACTGGAGTGCCCAGGGCACCATCTTTGAACTTATCTATTTCTATTCCCTCCCTCAAGGATCTCATCCAGTCCTATGGATTTACTCATCATCTACATGCTGAAGACTCAGAAATGTATATCCCCATCTTAGGTCTGACTCGCAACTCTAGCTGCCCCTCTTGACATGTCCACTTGGATATCTACGAGGCACCTCAGCCTTAACATACCCTAAACCAAATCCTGACTCTCCCTCTTTAATCTGCTGTCCCATCTACTTCAGAGTTCCCGTCTGAATAAAGAGCAACTTCATTATCCTATTTGCTCAGACCCCCCAAAAGACAAAATATCTGAAGTTATTCTTGACACCTTTATGTCTCCCATAACTCATAGTTTATCTGTAAGTATTGTTTATATGTTATATGTGAATAGTTCAACAATTACTGTTTGCTAAACTTTCAAAATATATCCCAACACTAAATACATTTCACCATCTTTACTGCAATCCATCTTGGTCTAAGCCAGTAACTTCCCTCTTCAGGATTACTCCAGTAGGCTACTTGTCTCTCGGCTTTAAACTCCATCTTAAGCCTCACCTGCATATGAGTGTTTCTTTTAAAAGGATAAGTCATCTTGCTCCTTAGGTCTTAACACCTCTCACATATATGCCCGATATCTTCTCATTTTACACAGAGTAAAATCCACAGTCCTAAAATCACTGTAAGATTCTACAAAGTCTGACAACACCCTGCTACATCTTTACCTCACCTCTTCTCTCTCTCTCTGCTCAGTCACTACGCTCTAAGCTAAATGGTTTTCTTCAGTCACTTTGAACATGTTCCCGATCCAGACCCTTCACTCATGCTCTTTCTTTTCCTGAAATGCTCTTCTTAAAATTGAATAACACTGACTCCCAACGTTCCTTTGAGTCTCTGCTCAAATGTCACCATACCAAAGAAGTCTTGCGTAAATGCTGCATATAAAATAACATTTTAGGGCTCCTGGGTGGCTCAGTGGGTTAAAGCCTCTGCCTTTGGCTCAGGTCCTGATCTCTGGGTTCTGGGATCAAGCCCTGCATCAGGCTCTCTGCTCAGCAGGGAGCCTGCTTCCCTTCCTCTCTCTCTGTGGGTCTCTCTGCCTACTTTTGATCTCTATCAAATAAATAAATAAAATCTTTAAAAAAAAATTTTAGAACACTGATTTTTCCAACCTCCATCACTTCCTATTCCCCCTGCAAATTACTCTCCAAATTTCTGAATAACATCAGACTTATATATTTGTTATTAAATTTGTATTTACTTATTATCTGCCTACTCTCATTAGAATGCAAGCACTGTTGTCTCTGTATGTAACTATATCATGGCTCTTAGAATAGAAAGGTACCTTGGCCCAAAAGAGACACTGATTAAATTGTTCAATCCATCCATTAATTTTGTAGCAATGGCAGCCTGAATTCCCAGAATTCTTTTTTTTTTTTTTAAGATTTTATTTATTTATTTGACAGAGATTACAAGTAGGCAGAGAGCAGGCAGAGAAAGAGGGGGAAGCAGGCTCCCTGCTGAGTAGAGAGCCCAATGCAGGGCTGGATCCCAGGACCCTGAGATCATGACCTGAGCTGAAGGCAGAGCCTTAACCCACTGAGCCACCAGGTGCCAGTCCCCCCCAGAATTCTAACCCCAGAATTTGTTTCCTGTGTAATTAACATATTCCTTAAGTAACAGAACATCTTGTATTTTCTCAAAGAATTTCTGCCCCACAAAATTAATAGAATTGTATAAACATTTGGCTACTGTGTTTTTGTCATTCCTAGTAAACACCACAATTTAAGCCATTATTATGAACAGAATACAGATCTCCAAATATATTAAGATTAAAACACAGGAATAAAAAAATGTTAATGGCTAGGTAATCTTACTACAAGAGGATTTAAGTTCATTCATAAACATATATTCAGGAGAGTGCTGATATAACTGGAAGAAAACAAAACGCACAAAACAAACTATCAACAACTACTAGTCCCACAACTTGCAGGGAGTTTCTCAGAACAGAAGATAAATATTTCTACTGCCATCCTACCAGGTGCCTAAGAATTTCATTGAGTTAATAAGCAGTCTCTTAATTTCTAAGTTTTAGTGGGGAACTTGGTAGAGGTGGGTCTTTATTGAAGAAAGTATCTCAAATAATGTTCCTTGTTTTGCAAAAAGAGATCTTAATAGTAAACTGCTCTGTTTGAGAGAATGACAGTAACTGGGGGTTGAAGGCAGCTAAAAAGGGAGAATAATGGCTTTAAAGCAGGATGGGCTAAGGAGATGGCTATGTTTTGGATAGTGAAAGGAAAGGAAGAGTAGGCTGTGACCAAAGAGAAGTCCCCCTTTGTGCAATAAAAAACATGACATTTTTGGTTAATATTATCTAATGTACAAACTGCTGGCAGTTGAGTGAGGCTATAATCCTCCACTCTTTCTTCTTAGTTTCAGTGAAACATGATAGACATGGAAAAGTCTTGTGCTGTTTGTACTTTGTCAAGAGGAGAATAGGGGTGGTGTTCACCTGAGGAGAAATGGTGTGAAGGAGGACATTCGTTCCAATGGGCAAGACACAGAACCATGAGATCAGTGGAAAGAGGGAGAAACAGACACTCCACAGAGACTCTGGGAAGGAACTGGTTTATCCCACAGTGTGTACAGGGCAAGAGTGAGGTTATTTAGGGTGAAAACAAAGAAATCTAGAGGATTTGGAAACTCTCAAGCAACACAAACTTGGCTTATACAGAAGACAGGCTTTCACATCCAGTCTTCCAGTTATTCCAAATTTTGGTCTTAGAAAAATAAAAAAACAAACAGACTGCATTGGCTTACCAGCTCAAAAACCTCTTTCACTGAAACGCACAGTACTTCATTGTTAAGCTCTTGGCTTTTATTTAATTTCTTGACACTTTGTCTTCTTCTTTCTAACAAATTATACAGCTCTATACTTTTCAGTTATTTATAGTTTTTCTTTCCTGATTTCCAGGAAGCTCCACATTAAATTCTAGGCTTCAGCAATGCAAATTTGGAACATAATGGCCTCTCAATATTTGTTGAGTGAGTAAAGAAGGGTCAATAGCAAGACATTATATTGGACAAATCCTAAATTCAAGAATTATGGATGTGCACCAAAAAAGAACTGATGGCCTACAAGTTTTGCATGATAGGGAGGGAGACTCTTTGGGAAGCTGAAGCTTCTCTCAGGCTGGGACAATGTGCCTCTAGAAGAGGGGAAAACCTGAGGACATCGTTTAGTAATTTTATATCTAGGTTTCCTCCGCCACTACTTCCAGCAGATAATGTTGACAGATGTTTTCTGCTCTGAAAGATATATCTCTAAAAGAGCTTTCTTACAAGAAGGGAGGCTGCTTCTTAAATCTTGATTGAAAGCAACCTATTTTCCTCCTTCTCTCTTTTGCTTTCTACTTTTCTCCAGTTATTCTAACTTCCTCAGTAAAATTCCATTATTTTACTCAGAAAAGCATTTAGGTGTCTAGCTTATATCACACATGCTGGAGAAACTAGATATGCAAAGGAAAATCTATTGGCAAAGGCCATTTCCACTTCAACACGGTTCTTGGCCTCCCTGCTAAGGGACTTCTGCTTTGAGAAGCCAGTTGAGAGCTTTTGTTTTCCTTTATTTTTATTTATTTTATTTTTGTAGGCAAAGCAGGTAGGGTGGATTTCTATCTGAGAGAATTAGATGGTTTTTATTTCTGAACCACCTTTTTATTGTCCATTATAATATAATGTTAATGCTGATCTATGCAGTCATTACCGAGAGAACATTAACATTTTAAGTGTGTAAGTAAAATCCTGGGGCACTGGAAATTCAAATACATACACATTTTCATTTAAGAGAAGGGTTAGGCTACCTAAGTGAATGTTTGCTCTTCATTAATTACTATGTACATTCTCCTGCTGCAAATGTTGATTTCTAAGGGAGGCAATTTTGTGACTAAAACACAGTGATCATAAACTGTCACAGGGGAGAACACATCTCACATTTTATACTGTAATTGAACAAGTGTTTTTATCTCAAAAGCATTACTTCATTCCAGAAAAGAGAATTTTAATGGCACCTTTAAAAAAGAAGCCAAAACATTAACTGAAACCACACAGCAAGTATGATTTAACAATCACAGTAGTTTTCACTTTGTGAGCATAACTCAAGAGCATATTTTGCTTTTTGAAATATACCTAACTTCTATCCTCATGCTTCTTAAACTAATGGCTACATCTGTACTTATGGAAAATAAACATCACTGTGCCAAGTGACACTTCCCCAGTGAAATCTCCCATTACCTCCCAAATCGAGACTTTCCCCTCTCCTGGTTTCATATCCTGTTAATTGAGTAGAATTTCCTTATATGAGAAAGAGACTTTTCACACATCATTACCACTGGTGCCAGAAAATAATAATAGTAAATTACCAAAATCTGTAGCATTTCTAAATGTTTCGGCACTGGCCATATATATTCATAAAGAAAAAACTGATCTCCATTTCCACCTGAGAGCACGCACATGTGCACAGGAAATCACCTACAGTGGTGGTGATTGTAAGAGGGAAAAATAAATAACCCGAACATCCACACCCAGAGAAATGAGTAGATTCTACAGGGAATTGCTATGAGATACAAGTAACAGTGTGAAAATACCTCTAAGATGTATTCTTTAGTAGAACAAATGACGGTGGCAGAACACTACATGTATTATGATCCCATTAATGCAAAGCACACACGATCATACACCAATACTACATTTTTCTATTGGTATTTGTATCTGTGCCAAAGATTCCCTTTGGAGAAGGGGTAGGGTAAATAAATGGTGGTAAAGGGGTAAATTTTACAATTATATAATTAAATGAGTAAATTATATAATTTATAATAAATACAAATTAAAAAATAAAAACAAATTAAACATATTATAAAGTGAAAATGTGAATTTTAAGTAATATAATATGCTGTATACCTCCCTCTTTTTATGCCCAAGATCCTGCCCCTCAATTTCTAAGTACTCTAAATCAAAGTGTTAAGAGTATTTCTTTGGATTATGGTAAAAATGCTGCATATTTCCTTCTAAGGAACCTTCCAAAGGAACTGTCGCTAATGCGCTAAGTGCTATTCATATTCGGTCTCACTTTCATGTCTCATTAAAAAGTTCACTCTATATTACCATGCAATATAGAAACAAAAATTATTCAAAAATTTATCAGGGTAGCATACTGTGGGTTCAGTTTGCACATCAGATAATACAGCATACATACTTCTGGAAGATTTAGACACTTCCCCAGAGAAACTGAAAGAAGTTTACAGAGCATATGTTCCCATGCTGTAGATAGCTCATTTGATCATAGTGGTTGGTTGAATTAGTCATTGATGAATTGGCTTTATTTTATGATTGAAAAGACTGAAACGTCCTGAAAAGTATAGACTATCTCCTTTCTGATGAATCACACTGAATGTCATAACGTATGCTATTTTTCACTTCTAAATCTCAAATAAATTTTCAAATATGTTTAACATTCTTATTTGTATTTATTTTTTAAAGATTTTATTTGTTTATTTGTCAGAGGGAGAGGACAAGAGAGTACAAGCAGTGGGAGGGGCAGGCAGAGGGAGAAGTAGACTCCCTGCTAAGCAAGGAGCCCAATGAAGGATTAGATCCCAGGACCCTGGAATCATGACCTTAGCTGAAGTCAGGCACTTAACCAACTGAACCACGCAGGTGTCCATACTGTACATTTATAACTGGCACAGGGCCAAAGAAAGTCTCTATGTGTGTTTAGGCAAGCGTTTATCATTGTGAGGAAACTATATTTTCTATAGGAACCCATTATATATATATAGGAACAATTGTTTACATGTTTACTTTTTAATTTTATATGGATACTGGATTCTTTTAGCCTCTGAAAAAAACTGGATCTTGTCACTATATGTAAAGAACAATTCTCTCTTTAGCTATGTCCAAACCAAAAAATGTGAAGGATCTTACATAAAGCCAGCATAAATGCATCCCCAAACCTAAGTACCCATTCATTTAAAAGATGTTAAGCAATTCCAAGACTTTTTTTCCACAAAACAACTTGTGAAACTCCCTACTCAAGTATCACTAGTATACTAACAATTGTGTTAGTATAAATTCCACTTACCAATTCACTTACCAATACATTAGAATGTCGTAACAATGAGATATGAAAGCCCAGAGAGCCAAAATGCCCCGTGAATATCCCCTGTATCATCTATAAAGTGCACTGTTCTTTCTGGATCAGAATAACAGTGTGATGAGATGCTCACAACAGGAGACACAGAAAAGTTTTCCATATCCTTGGCAACCTTAGGTATACGTTCATAAAAAGGGATAGATATGAGTACAGAATTCACAGAAGATTAAATGTTCCCATGATGTGATTCCACTTGTTATTTTCCTCTTGAAAATATGAGCTGAAAATTTTGTTCCCTCAAGTATGTACATAATTCAGTGTTTAACATTTCCAATACTTAACCCAGGGCATGATGAACTGGTGCTACATTTTCAAAGTCCCACTGGCAGAATTAGATAGTTGTGTATATCATCATTCATTCCCCCAGCCTCTTCAGTGTCAGAAACCAAGTATATTCAAAGTCACAATGTACCCAGCCAAAGGACCACATTTCTTAGTTCTAATGCTGCTATGGTCAGTTGAACATGATAAATATACTTAAATGTTGTGTGAACATTTTTTATTACGTTCTCTTACAAAAGAAGAGGTAAGCTCTCTCCTCATTGTGCTGCCTGGAATATGAATGTAACGTCTGGAGCTCTAGCAACTATTTCGTGCCATAAGGACAAAGGTCATCATGCAAGGATAAGAGAGCAGAAAACTGGAAGACTGGATCCCTGACAATTCTAAAGAGCTGCTGTGTCAGGTCTGAACAGCCTCTTATTTATTACTTTGGGTTTTCTGATATATATATGCAAACTTATTTTTACAGAAATTGGTTTCAACCTATTTTTAAATGTCTGTTGTTAGTTCATTATAGTTGTTTGAGACTTTATGAATTTGCATTTTTTCATCTTCATTGAGAAGTATACCTTATAAAAATAAAAAATGCGGGGCGCATGGGTGGCTCAATGGGTTAAGCCACTGCCTTCCGCTCGGGTCATGATCTCAGGGTCCTGGGATCAAGCCCCAAATCAGGCTCTCTGCTCGGCGGAGAGCCTGCTTCCCTCTCTCTCTCTCTGCCTGCCTCTCTGCCTACTTGTGCTCTCTCTCTCTCAAATAAACAGATTAAAAAAATAAAAATAAAAATAAATTTTAAATGCTCCCAATTCCATTCTTAGTTTTTTTTTTTACAATTCTGCTCTTTTTAATAATCTTTTTGACCCCTTCCCATTTTACTTATATTTCTTAATTCTTGAATGAAATTATTCAATCAGATATACTGAGTGTAATATATATGTGTTTTCTCTGTGCTATGGTCTCTTTACCTTCCTTGCAACAATCTGATTAGCCTCGTTTTTCAGGTCTTCTGACATCCTATTTTCTTTCTCCTTTACATGGCTTTGCATATGAGTTTGCCCCAATGATGTAGTAGTCACCCTTCAGATCTCAGCTCAAAGTTTACTTTCCCCAATGAGTTACATCCCCTGGATATATGGTCTCAGCTTAAAATGCACCTTTCTTCATAGAACTTAGCACACAGCTGCAATTTTTTCTATTGTTGTTAACTAGTGAAATCACACATTTAATGTATTTCTCTCTCTAATCTTCTAAATTTTAAACTGCATCAGAATAGGACCTGTTTCTTCCTGGTGCCCAGCACAGTTCATGTTGCAGAGTAGGCATTCAGTAAATGAAGAGAATCATCTTGTCCCTGCAGATACACCTGGTAACTATGTGATTTGAAGCCAGAACAGGTGGAACTGGGTGAGAATGTAACAAACCCACACTCCAAAAGCCAATGTCAGGAAATAAAGATTACCTACAGTGGCATCCTCAATTCTAAAAATCTGTAAGCAATAATCCTCAACAGGGACTGAAGATGGTTTAACAGATTTCATGAAAGTAATAGTGAATTTTGAAGATGGCAAAGGATAAGTTTAAAATCTCATGAAAACAAAAGAGAAAGTGATAGACAAGTGAAATAACTTAAAAAGTGTAATTACAGTTGAAGAGAACAAACTTAATTCAAAGAAAATACAGAGATTTTTCTATAAGAACCCCCCAACTGCCCAGCCTCACTCTAATTCACTTTATAAATTACCAACGGAGTTATCTTGCCCAAGAGAAAGTTTGATATTTTTGCAAAATCCTTCAGGGGCTCACCAGAGACTACAGCAGATACAGCACTGCTTTACTGTTGAGTATACTAAAAAAAAAAAAGACCTATAATTTTTTTATCATTTGTTCTTGATGGACTTTACTGTCAGATGTTTGGAGGAAAGTTGATTTTACTATTTATTATTTAAAATAATTCACAGCTTGGAGCAATCAGCATGGATTTTAAAAGAATCTGAGTGAGTCCAGGCATCCATACTTCAATGCCCAACATCTCACAGGAACTGGCAATTTGATTCCCAGTTGGACTATTTTCATGTACAACGTCTTAATTTTCAGGGGTTGAAATCAAGCGTGACAAACTAATTTTCTTCACTATGTTAGAGGATACTTTAAGGACTACCAAGAGAGATTGCCGACAGTAAATCAATTTAAGTGTGCAGAACAAAATGGGAACTGGTTTGGGGTCATAGTTTGGGAATAAATCTAATGACCTATTATTTTAGTTATTAATTATAATGTTTAATTTAATATTTAAATTAAATTAAAATTAAATAAATTAAATATAAATAAATATAAAATTTAAAAATAATTTATAATAAAAATAATTTATTTGGGGTTTGGGGGAGTTCCACTTCAAAATGGTAACACCGGAGGATCCTAGGCTCACCTCTTCCCAGGGACATGCTGAATCTGAAGCCACATATGGAACAAACCTAGGAACTAAGCAACTCCAGTCAGGAGGGAACGGAGTTTCTCCCCGAGGAGCGAAGACCTTGAACCCCACAGCGGGCATCCACACTGGGAGAAACCCACTCCCAAAACATCTAGCTTTAAAAATCAGATACCTACAAGACTAAAGCAAACGGAGGAAAACGCTCTCAAAGGCTCTCAGGCTCTCGCAAGGACTCACCTGCCCCAGGGCTCAGCACACAGACAGCCAATCCAGAAGCTTCCAAGTTTGCCAGCGGGAGGCTCATTTAGGAATCCTAACGTTTCAGCCTGAGGGTCAGGCATCGGATCTAGGACACATCTAGGCAACCCTGGCTAGCAGGGACCATTTTCAGCTCTCCCCCTTTCTGCCAAAATTCCAGCTGGCAGGCGCCTTTTTTTTTTTTTTTTTTCCGTGATGGACGCCTTCTATACATGTTTCCTCTACCACACTCCAAAGTGTAGGCATCTCCCAGAGGGCGGTTTTGACACAGGCTTCGTTTCCGGGTTTTGCCACCGCTGCTGAGAGGCCGTCCCTTGCTCACGTGGTCATGGAGGGTCCGGGAGTTCAAGTTCTTGGGTCTCGCGAGATTGTAGCAATGCGAGCCCATTCTGGGCAGACTACTTCCGCTGCACTGCCCTGAAAGCAGACTGAAACACACCCCCGTCTTTAGCATTAAGAGGCCTGTTTGCTTGTCCTGGAGCTTTGGCCTGAGGAACACACTTCTGATCTGGCACACATCTACCAGCTATGAATGAGCTCGCAGGAAACAGAGGCCAATGGATGCCATCGTCTTGCTCTCCCCTCTGCCTTGCTCCATCTTGCCTGTACGTCTCCGAAAGGGGCTTACATCCTACATCCCTGACTGGTGCCCCGGTTTTTGTGGCTAATGCCAGGGGACACCCCTACATGGCTCTGGTGGCCAGTGGGACTTAGGCTCATGCATTCCACACAGCTGTAATCAATGTAGAGAGTTTTTACACTGTCACACCCAAGGGACAGCAAGAGGCAACAGACCCAGGAGCTCAGTGTTTGTATGAAGAAGCCCTTTAGCTCACCTCCATAGCTGCAGCCTGAGGGGCAGGCTTCGAAGGCAACACACATCTAAAGGCTCACTCTAACCCTTTCCAAAGACCTCAGAGGGCTGGCGCTATCTTTGCATTCCCTTTGCCTCATTCCAGAGTACCAGAAGCAAAACTATAACTATAGTTAATAATACTGTATTGCATATTTGGAAGTAGCTAGGAAAGCAGATCTTGAAAGTTCTCACAAGAAACAAAATCGCAGCTATGCATGGTGATGGACGTTAACTGAACTTAACTGCGATCACTTAGCAACACACAAACATACTGAATATTATGTTGCACACCTGAAACTAATATATCAATTATACTTCAATTTAAAAAAGAGGAAAAAATAATTTATTTGAACTGCACCCTACTTAATGGTGGTAGCAAGGACCATAAGTCCTGACTCTAACTAATGAGCCTCAAGGATGAACATATGTAGGTACTTACTGAGTCCTTACTGATGGAGGATTTCCTTTTTGCTCCAGTATGATTGCCTAGTTAGTCATTTTGATATGCACTGATGAAAAGTCTCAGCAGACCTCTTGGGGGCATTAATGAAAATTCCTTAGTCATAATTAAGGGTCTTTAAAAAAAATCTAATTATCATCTTCTTCTGAAGCAGATTTCTAGAAAGAGAATACAGGGAAAATCCTTACTGATACCTTACCCAAACTTTCTGGTTTCCAGCAATGCCCCCATATCCATAACCCTGGATAGTCAGTATAATTAGAATATTAACATAAACCCTTCACAAGATAGGATGAAAAATAAATCATTTCTTTTTCAGAAACTAGAAAGCTCAATATTCTACCATCCAAATATTTTAAATTTCAATCTTCTGTTTCAAATTAATATGACAAAAGCATTCCAATTAACCACAAGAAACTTACTTTGCAAGTAATGAAAAACAAATCAAGCCACCACAAATAATACAAACAACACATTTATTTAGAAAAATAAACTGAAAATGCTGTTTGGTACATTTTCCCATGAAGCAGAGATAAATGGCTATAAAAAACTGTTATATGTCAAATACAAATTACAAATGATTTAAGAGAACAAATAGATGTTCAACATAAATGTGTAGTATACAGTTCACTGTATCTGACTTCTTGGCTGTTAATGATATAAAATGATCCCATCTAAGACAAACTTTGGATCCCTTCTTCATTCATTTGACCACACTTATGCTCTTTTCTTATTATCCTGTAGTTTTTAAGTTTGAGACAAGTCTTTTTTTTTTTTTTT
>ML109204.1:13922-32540 GCA_003697995.1 Taxidea taxus jeffersonii
CAGGCTCCCTGCTGAGCAGAAACCCCAAAGCAGGGCTCGATCCCAGGACCCTGAGATCATGACAGGAGCCAAAGGCAGAGGCTTTAACCCACTGAGCCACCCAGGCACCCCGATTCTTTTTTTTTTTTTTTTAATGGCTGAATATAAACAAACACATACACTCCACATCTTTGGTCATTCAGCCACTGATGGACACTTAGGTTGTTTCCATGTCTTGGCTACCATAATCCATTGTCCTTGACAAATTCCTTAGACATGGAGTTCTCACTCTGTTCCAAAAAATGTCAGTTCCCTTCAGTGGAATGCCAGACCTCCTCATCTTATGACCTTCTTTCCCCTTGTCCAGATTGCCACCCCAACCAAAATCACCGAACTGGTGGTAGGGGTGGGGGCTTTGCTTTTCACTGTCGCCTTTGCTCTGAGTGGGCACAGGGGTCAGGGTGGTTGGCATATCATGGTCTTGGCCTAACCCACATGGTTTGGTACTCCTACCCAATGAATAAGCTGGAGAAAGGAGATAAGGCCGTCAATATACTTGGCCTGATGTACCTAGAGAAGAGCTTCTATTCTATGAGTGGGGCCTACGTAGAGGAAAAAAGAGCTAGTCTTCCTGGCCATATCTGCCTATAATGAAGCTTTGAAACATGATGAGTAGGATGACACAGTGGTAGCCTTCCCTTCCTGGGTAAAACTGTGGCCCTAGACTGGAAGATGGAAAGAAAAGGAGCCCCCATCTTCTTGACTGCACATGTCTGGAGTAAGACTTCCATAACATGGATCTAAAGAGATTGAAAGGATGGTGGTGAGAAAGTAGGTCATGGCTCAAATGCTGTAGCCTCTTGCTGCTCTTTCAGAGACTTAGATTCTCTTGAACGAGTATTTCTTCATTTGCTTAACACTGTTAGAACAATTTCCAGAGACTTTCAATGACTGGATTTTAAAAAATAATTTCTATCCGTTAAATTACTATTTTCCCGAGGAGAGGGTCTATCTAATTCTTTCAGAATCCCTTTCTTCCCTAAGTGCAGTTTTTAAAACATCTACTGCACTCACATTATTTTACTTGAGTTGTGAAACTACCTTGACAATTAGTAGTAAATATATTTACTGTATTGGATAAGTTTCTAATTAGATTCTGCAGATAAATATTTTAGCTTTTTAAGAAGCACTTTGGGCTTATAAATAGAAAAAAAAGCAAACCACTTCTACTGGCAGCATTTCATATTGAATAATTTACATTAGCAACTAAAGCTACACATATAGTTCTTATCAGGACATGGCATCTGTCTCTTCAGACAATGAAAAGCACCTTTTGGATGAGGATAATATATTGTGCTGCATCACTGGGTTTCTCATCTTGGCACTCTGTAAATCTAATTATGAGATATATGCAGCAGTTGCTAACTCCCATTAATGGAAATGGATGCATCAATGACCCCCATTTTACTGAGTCTAAATAAACTAATACTCTATCTCTAAAGCACATCCAAGCTATTTAAACCTTTCTCCCCTGGCTAAGCATAAGAACAGTAAATTATCATAAATCAAAGTTCACTGATGTATATATGACAATAGAAACGTATTATTAATGTATGAATATTCTCATTCTTTCTTCCCCCCACGCCTCTTTCTGCTAAAGAAGGCTTGTAAAAGCATTTCTCTCAGGGAGTTCTACATTCCAGAATCAAGAGAAATTATTGGACTGGTGGGCAAAGGACCAGTGGTTAGGGGAGGGGAAAGAGTTTTCAGGGGAACTTTAAAAAGATTAGTGAGGGACTGACTAGCTACTTGAATTGGAGAAGGGTAATGAAGAGAAAAGAGAATGGGGATTTAAAATGTTTCTATGGCTTCAAAATCTGTCATGGTATATAAGAACTGTATGTAAAGAACTTTAACGGTTTTGAAATTGCTGTTTGGTCAACAGAATATTTTTATTTGACTGTAATTTTATCCTTACATTGATTCATTTTAGTTATTGCTTTTAAAATATTTCCAAATATAATGATTTAATGCAAATTGTTATTAATAATATGAGTTTAATTAAAAATATATATGAATATATGTATATATATATTCTAGGGAAACACCTTACAACTACAATATTTTTCAGACTATATTGGTGGTAAGAATTGTCATGAGAAACAAAATCAGCATTGTCTTGATAGCATCTTAATTCAAACTTTGCTGCTTTTACAGTCACAATATATTCAAAAAGAAGAGGGGGAAGGGAATGCATCCCATGCCAAGCACACAAAATCCTAAAAAAAAAAAATCCTTTTATCAATTTGTATATGTAAACTGCATGGACTTACATTGAGTGTACTTAATAAGTTTGCATTAAAATGCAAGTAATTATTTATATATTATAGAGTATTCTCTGACTTTTATACATCACACATAAAACTCTCACCATAGGGATTCTGGTGACGGGTTGCATGATTATATAACATTTGGAAGCATCTAAATTAAGCTATTTCCCACAGCATGTAGATATTTCTAAATTAATATTTATATATAGATTTTTCATCTTGAGCTAGGCAACTTTTTCTCTGTATATGGTGAGTATTATGGAGGGTTTAGCTATATCAAAATAGTTGATGTTTTAGGTCAACGCTAGAGTCCCTTCATCTGTTTCCACAGTGTCTTTTGTATACTACAGTGTATGTGTGTGTGTGTGTGTGTGTGTGTATTGTGTGCATACGTGTTTGGAACACAGCAACCGCCCAGTATGTTAAAGGAAAAAAGTGAGTGAGTGAATGAATGAATGAATGAATGCCTGAATAACCCTAAGGAGATTGTGTCCTATTTACCTGCAGATCCAGAGTTAGTACATACTCATTTATTCATTTGTAACAAATGCCTGCCATTTGTTAGAATGACTTTCATGTCTTCTATTTCCTTCAGCCTTTCTGTGGGAGTATTCCTAGAGGATAGCTATGGGTTAAGGGAGATTAGCTGGAAGGGGAGTGGGTGATTTCTTATGTAGGGGGCAGATTCAATATTTAGTACAGAATAATAATTTGGGGTTCAACCAGGGTCACTGAAACTTCCAAGAAAAGAGACAGGATCTATTTGAGAATTAGAAGCAGTAGCCAGATCCTCACGAGAGGTCAGGACTGCGTACAAAGGAAAACCATGGAGTTAAATGGAGCTAAGAAAAAGGAAGAGGCATTCAGACTAATAGGAACTAGATCTAGTATTAGAATACAATTACATTGGGGAGCTAAGATTTTAGTTATAGAGACAAGTAAAGGGCCCAGTCAAGAACTTTTGTACATGTATTTCATATCATAGAGAAACCATATTTTTGGATGAAAGATATGATTTAAAAAGGCCTCCTTGAATTTGTGCTAATGGCATTCAGTCTTTGATGTTGAACTATATGAACAAAATATTAGTTTTATAATATTTGGAAGCATGGAATTTAGAATTGTGACCATTAAATATGATCTTTATAAAATTCTACAGACCTGAAAAAGCCAACCCAAATAACAAAATAATATAATTTTAAAATGTTATGATTTCTAATTGTTTCATTAAGAAAGTGGATTTTTTCTTATAACTTCCCTATTTTGGGCTGTGAAATAACTTAAGTGTTACACACAGACATATTAAATTTTTAAAAAGTGCCTGTGCTTTCATACAAACTTCCTATATTATTTTTTTCCTTTATCAGTTTTTTTTTTTTCTCAGAGTTTAACAAAGCAAACAAAGCTTTAAACCCACTTGTTTCTGAAGTGAAATTATTTCTTAAAACTCTGGCAGATATCCCTTATGATTCCATAGAAGCAACAAATATAATCAAAGCAAGTTAATCACTTTTTTTTTTCACATTAACATTCTTAGTTTATTAATCCTCTCATGAAAAATCTGGACAATCACCACAGATAAAGCCACTGCAGCATCTTTACTCCTTCTGTTGTCCAATCTCCAGCCCACTGCTAGACACTTCATTTCTTTTTGCCAGCACCAACATTGGCTTTCGCAGCCCCCCTGACTTTCTTCATTCTGTTCTTGCGTTCTTTTCGCTGTTTTCTTGAGGTCTTTTTCTTCTCATACAGACCAGATGTCATATTTGTATTTGGATTCAGAACCCATTTTGGTGGTGGCAAGACAACTGGCTTTGGCATGATTTATGATTCCTTGGATTATGCAAAGAAAAATGAACCCAAACATAGACTTGCAAGTTAATCACTTTTAAAAATAATCAATTTAAAATAATTTTATATAAGAATTACATCTAATGATGCATAATACCACAACTATTGCTCTGTATAGTTACACATTTTTTCTCTAATTATTCAATAACTGCATGACTCACTCTTAAATCAATGCCCATGTTCAATAGGTCAATAGAAATGTGTACAATTTGTTGCTCACACTCAGATCACAATATAGGTAGAGTTAATCAGTACAAGGAGTTGCCAGTTAATTAATCTCTTTTTCTATGTTCAGTCTTCTGGAAAACAAAACAGAACAAAACAAAATACAGGAAATGTATGATTCAAAGGAAGAAAAAGAAAAAAAAAAAAAAAAACCTTGTACCAAATATCAAAAATATATCTACATAGTAAAGAAAGACTTAAAAAAAAAAAAAAAAAAAGAGGGAGCACCTGGGTGGCTCAGTGGGTTAAAAAGCCTCTGCCTTCTGCTCAGGTCATGATCTCAGGATCCTGGGATGGAGCCCTGCAATGCATCACATCGGGCTCTCTGCTCAGCAGGGAGCCTGCTTCCTCCCCTCTCTCTGCCTGCCTCTGCCTACTTGTGATCTCTGTCTGTCAAATAAATAAAATATTAAAAAAAAAAAAAAAAGAGGAAGTCTGAGTAAATAAAGAAGCTTAATGACAAACCTTAATCTCGGTCAACTCAGTATGTGTCCAGAGATATCTAAAAATCATTCTCTAGGAGTTTTTTGTTTTTATTCAACAAATGAGTTAACTAAGCCTGCAGTTTTATGACAAACTAAATGAAACTCACTGGGAGAAAAGAATCAGGGTATGATCTTAGATCACTGATCGATTTCTTGGATCTATAAACTGTCCAGTGATTTAGTATGAATTTCTTTCTTTTTTTTTTTATATAGTGATTCAACACTTTTTTTTTTTTTAAGATTTTATTTATTTATTTGTCAGTGAGAGAGAGCGAGCACAGGCAGACAGAGTGGCAGGCAGAGGCAGAGGGAGAAGCAGGCCCCCTGCTGAGCAAGGAGCCCAATGTGGGACTCTATCCCAGGACTCTGGGATCGAGCCCAATGTGGGACTCTATCCCAGGACTCTGGGATCATGACCTGAGCTGAAGGCAGCTGCTTAACCAACTGAGCCACCCAGGCGTCCCTAGTATGAATTTCTTTATCTCCTTACTCGAGTTCTAGAACTGCCTTCTGTAAAATCTTTCAACCTAATTCATGATAATAAAGCTAACTTTTCTAGTCTCTGTTTCCCTATTTCAGAGGGCAACACTGTATTTCTTGTTATGTGACAGGATTAAGAAGAAAGTTAATAAGAAATATCTGTATTCATTCAGAATGGGAATTTGCACACCCAGCCTCACAGGCTTGGAGGACAGCCATTAGGAAAACAAAGGAGAGATAATAACACTAAAAAGAAATGAGGGTACCACCTTGACTTCTCCACAAGGAACTCATGCTTGTTACACACTTTTCTAGCCAACAACATGTTAACAGGGACAAGAACAATTTCAATCATCCTTTGTCTGCAGAGTATGTTGAAAATCAGAGGTCCTATCATACCTATTATTTGTCCCCCAAATCCCTCCCTATGGGGATCTTTGGTACCATTTTACAATAGGACAAAGCTAGATTAGTGGCTTGAGCACAGCCACACAGTGACAAGCCAAGTTCTCCACCCAGTCAGTCCCTCCTGCTCCAGTGGCTTTACAGAAATGACTTATTCTTATTTAGAATACTGGCTATTTAGAAGACTGTCATTGTGCAGTACCTCATGTTGCCTCATGTCTCTAGAGGCTCCCAATCTGGTAGCATCCAAGTCCACTGTCTCCCAACAGGCCACCACACTGGAAAATGGCCAGACCCCTGCACCATCCTGCAGCCCCTTCCAGTGAGAGATAAGATGGTGGACCAGCTGTGTATGGCAGTAGATCTCCTGAGGGGCAGGAATCCTGTTATCTTGTGCAAGAGCTTTACTGCCTGCTCTATTTATATTCTTTACACACATGAACTAAACCTCCATCTGGATTAACTAGAGATCATGTTTTCCCGTTTTCTTTCATCACAAATCTATAACAACAAAGAGAGAACCATTTAAAGACTGCATTGTGTCTATATCACTTGATTTTGTGAAAACTTAGGTTTAATTTTAACAGATTGCAGTGGTGCTTCTCTAAGTGTGCTATGTCAGAAAACATTTTTGGTTGTCAAAACTAAGGAAGATGGGATCCCACAGGGATACCATTAAATACTACATTATGCTCTGCATAATGTTTAACAGCTCCCCCCCCCCCCAATAAGAAAAATGTATCTGGCCAAGAATGTTATCAGGCTGAGGCTGAGAAATCCTGAATTAAGGAAACACCTGTCTGTCATTATTGGCTTTGTACCTGCTCGCTACAGAATCTCAGGTAACTTCAAAGTACATTCAAAGCTCAAATACCAGGGGACCAACTAATCAGGGTCTTAACTTTACTAAAAATATTTCTCTGCTTTATACTTTAAAAGAACAAGGCAAATAAGTCAAAAAAGGCTCACTTCAGCAACTTTGGTTTAAAAAGTAGTCCAATGCCTAATCATTCCCAGCCTTTACACAGTATATGTCTGTAATCTTCTATAATGGGAACTGATGCATAGAATAATTAACCTGAGACACTTCAAGAGAATCAGTTAACAAGGGGAGAGTCACTTTTAGCAGTGCAGTCTAATTATGAAAACAGGGACATTGAACATTACAACCTAGAAAGATTTTCAATAATGCAAGTTGAAACAAAAGTGACTTTTCTTAGTTAGCCATGTTAACCAGAGAAATCAATTTGTCAGAGCATCCAATTCCTGTTAAGCAAGGTTTTCAATTAGTTTCTATGACATTTAATCCATAAATTTTATCTAAGCATAAGAAAAAGGAGAGTGTCAAGAGTCCCTAACATCATTCAGGAGCAATTATCTATCCTACCTTTGCAGGTACATGGGAGTCTGTCCAAATTTTGAAAATCTTTGGAGAAAGACATTGCAAAATCTTCTCTTAGGTTACTGCTTCCAATATGAGCTTCCACTGAAAGCACAGAAATGCTTTTTTCTTTCCTATTTGCAAACTGTACACTTTATAAAAGCGAGAATGAAAAACTGACAGCAATGCTATGCGATATGATGCTTTAAATAAAACCATGTGTGGAAAAGAATATATATTATAAATATGCCACATAGCTATCAAAATATACTTACAAAAGACTAAGGTTAAGGTTTTCATATATTTTATTTTTTTCAAAAGATTTATTTTTATAGCACAGTAGATAAAAATAAAGAACAAAACTTCATGGTCAGAACAATGGAAAAATAGCCTACTGTGTTCTGAAAGTTCTGTATGTTTAATCTTCATTCATTATAAAGTTTTAATCTTCATTTTTTATAGGATCTTTTAGGACTTTTAAGGAGCTATGAATTTTGAAAGCTACTCAATTTAGCAAACAAGTTTGCTAAATTTTCCTTAGAGCAATATGCTAACTACAGAACCTTTGTTAATGAAGATTTGTGGCTTTAAATGACATATCTCTGATAACATTTACCTGGTAACTGAAAGAACTATGTGAATCATCTTTTCCTTAATTTTAACAGCCATTATTTGGTTTTGGTTAAATCAAGTAATATATTATTTGGTAAGATGTTCTCTTTATCCCCCCCCCTCGATGGAAAGATAAACACAAATGCACAAAAACTAATCTACAAAGTACATTTTTGTTTGTCAAATGAAGTCTATCATTGCATAGAACATTTGTGACATTTTCCAGCATATAATTTCAATTACAGTGCTATGACTACTGAAATTGGCATTTGGGAAGCTGCATGCAAATGTGAATAATTTTTGGAGTACACAAATTTATTTAAGTATTTTACCATCAGAGAAAAATTCCCTTGGAATTTATGTTTGACAAAGGCCAAGTAACTCCCTCAAATATTACATCTTCTTGTATCCAATACCACTGGCATTTGGTTTCTTCTTTTTCCCAGTTTCTCCCTAACTCTTGCCCTCCCTAGCTAGAGAAGCCAGATACAGTAGGTATCCTTCTGACCAAGAAACATGAAGAAGATAAGACAATTGTAACAGAGGAAAGGAGTTAACTTAAGTCAGTAGACCTTCTTTGATTCTGAAATACCACATATATCGAATCATTTCTAGTTAAAAAAATGTATTCTCTTCCAAGTTAAACAAGAATAATAATATTTGCTATTAAAATTTGGACAGATGTACACTCTTTTTTCTGGAGATGATATGATCATTCTCTCATTTTAAACCAATATTTCTCAAATGTACTATGGAAGTTTGGGACCAAATAATTCTTTGTTGTCAAGGTTGTTCTATAATATTGCAGGATGTTGGGCGGTATTTCGGGCCTTTACCTACTAGATGCCAATTGCGTCTCCCCAAACATGACAACCAAAAATATTTCCAGATATTGCCAAATATTCTCCTGGTGGCAAAATCACCCAGTTGAATATCCCTGGTTTAAATAGCTATATTTAAATACAAATGTATTCATTTTTAAAAGGAGAGGGGAGGAAAACAAGATGAAAGGAGAAGTGGGAGGGGTGGGAGAAGGGTAAGGAGGAAGAAAGAGAGGCAGCCCCAAAGAGAAAAATCTTACCAACAGTGCACTGTACACTTTTTGCTATTGCTTTCATTTTTATCAGTTCTTGACTAACACATTTAATTAGTTCTAATACCCAATAAGCTAATACTTAATTGGAGCACAAGTTCTAGGGTACAACTAAGGATCAAATTTTAGTTCCAACATATGCTAGTTTTTTAAATCTTTAATTTGGGGAAATATGTTTAACCTTCCAATCCTCAACTTCCTCATTTGCTGGTAATAATAGCATTAGTACATAGTTTGTGGTTATAAATGAGTTAATGCACATACTTAGTAAGATGGAGAGTAAATTCAAAACCGTTTCCTATATATATATCATCATCAACAACATCATCACTAATGAATCAGTCTTATTTTGAAAAAATGAATATGTTATGTTTTTTAAATAAATATATAATTAGGGAGAGTATGAAAATGATCAAGTATGTTTCCCAAGTATCACTAAGAACTCTTTAACTCTAATAGATCATATATTAATTTAAAGTTTTAAGAGTAAATCTTTAAGTAAATCTTTATTTACATTGAACTGATTTGGGGGGATGGATAATGTGAAAACTTAATTGGGTCTACTTTTCTAGAAAAATAATTTTCAAGACTAATTTTTTTTTTTTTCTTGTCATATACAATATATTTAGGATTCAGCCCTCAAACTAGACTGCTTTTGGCAGTGATAGTAATGGTCTAGGTTAAAAGTACTGAAGTGTTTATAAACAATTCTGTACTTCAACAAAGTATGCTCCCACTAGTAGTTTAAAATTGTTTTGCACACTACTTGGCCTTCACAATCCATGCAAGTACATTTCTAAACTAAAATAATCGAAATACTCTCCAACAAGAATCTTATACTTGCAGAGCATACTTTGATTGTGTGCATATTTGAAACATTAACCCATCTGTGCATTCTTTAAATGGAATACAATCTGTAACTGTTAAATCTAAGCAATTTTTATCGATAAAGTCCTCTAAATTTATAGTCTTAGTGAACCAGTAGCATCATCTTAGAAACACAACATGGAGAACCATTATTTTTACTTGAAGCAGAGATAGATTACTTAAATTACAAAATAATCCACACTAATAATAGTAAATGTACAGTAAATGTACACAAAATAGTAAATGTACACAAAAATGTAAAGCTGTTTAGGTAATTATATAGATATCAATATACAAATTAATTCAGAAAATAGGGGTTTAAGGCCTACTATATGTTAGTACCCTAGACACTTATAGATAATAAACTGAATAATAACAACTGTTCTGTGGAATTCACTTACATACTTATATCTATTAGGTGAATTATCTATTTTATTTTCCTCATGGAAGAAATTATAAGCTATGAAAAGGACTGGATACAAAGAAAAGGTCTTCCTTTTACAAATATACATATTTGAGATCTTTGATTACCTCTTAGTATTTTATGTCTGATTTTAAAAAAATCCATCCTTAATCTTTTGTCAAAAGAGATTTTACATCATCGAGTATTTTGCCAATAATTTTGAAACAACTCAATAAATTTCAAATTCCAAGAACTCTCAAATGAAATTGTCACAGATTGGCAGGAAAAGAAAGGCAATGAGCTCAATTTTTCTTAGTGACTATTGGGTAAATTAACCAAGTTAAACTGAAGTATTTACCTTTCATTCGTCCCTTTAATAAGTAGTTATTAAATTTTTCTTTTGTGAGTATATTAAATAGTGGCCATAGGAAAAAGGAAAATGAATTTTTCCATAACTATGTAACTCATTACCATGATGTAAGGCTGTACAGAGTTTAAAAAAAAAATAGGAAGAAGAAGAAAGGGTGGATTCACTTGGAGTATGTGAGGTAACTTCAACATTTTTCAACAACTTAAATTAAGGAGGTTGGAGGGAAAAGGGGAAGAATTGTAGAGCATCACTGGATACTTCTCCAAATTGGCAAGCATACTAACAAAAATGCTTGTAAATCTAACACAAGCCCAGGAAAGAGGATCCTCCAAGTTTTGGTACAAATAATATAGTACTAGGATAACTGGGTCTAACACAAAAGATAGATAATATCTGATGCGAGGCAAATTTTTTTTTTTAAGTGGAAATTCCCCTATTTCTTGGAGGTAGAATATATTTGCTATTGATTAATTTATAATTGCATAAATTCATCATTCTATCAACTTGGTCAAGTCCCTCAATACTTACTTCTACACTGTTTTCTCTAAACTTCATCTCTAAACTAGCATCTTCATTAGCACATTTTTTTCAAAAGACGGTGTCTACTACATGGCAAACATGGGATCTTGGAATGAGGCCAAGACATCTCTAATACTTCCCAGTAAAATTTTCCACATGTTTGCAATGTTGTCTATTATATTTGTCACCACTCTAGAAACTACTTGCTTCTCTATAGCTATTCCTCAGTCACCTCTAGATGATAAAACTAATCTTTTGGAACTATGCCATGGAACACTTGCTGGTTTTCCCAGAAGGTAACTTTTCTCTTTCTAAGTAGCCTACTTTTCCTATTCCACTTTCTTGTATCTCCTGGATGTAACCGCTCTTAGCACTTTTTTACTTCCTAGACGTTACCTCTGAACAACTACATTATTTAACAAATGGTCTGTTTTGTATAAATCCTCTTTCAAAATACCATATTATTCTGAGTCTAAGAGGTACAGGTAAAGAATATGGATTTGAATTTACTTTTGTTTTTCTTTTTTTTTTTCTGATTTTATTCACAATATTCTATCAATCTAGAATGCTTCTTTTTTTCTTCTTTCCTCACATTCTTCAAAAACGAATCTCAATCCCATTTCTCAATTAAAATCCCATTTTTATTAGTTTTCCATAGTTATCCAGTTTTCACTGTCACCTTCATCCATACTCTAACAAATTTTTGTACAAGCCATGTAACAACACTAATTTAAGTACTGTGCAAGGTGCTATGTGATATATTTGACAAATAATCTTAAATAATTTTATGAAATTGCTTCCATAATTATTTTGACAGGCGGGGATACTCACCACTATACCACCGAGGAAGAAGCTTCATAATTATTTTGAAATGTATTAAAAGTCCTATTATTCTTTCTAATATCTATCTTCTCATTAAATGTTTAAGGTATTTTTTTAAGGATAAGAATCATGTTTTGGGATGCCTGGGTGCCTTAGTTGGTTAAGAATCTGCCTTTGGCTCAGGTCATGATCCCAGAGTCCTGGGATTTAGTCCTGCATCAGGCTCCTGGCCCAGCGGGGAACCTATTTCTTCCTCTGTCTTCTGCTTCCCCTGCTTGTGCTTATGAACACACACTCTCTCCTCTGACAAATAAATAAATGAAATCTTTAAAACAAACAACCAAAAATCTATTAAAATAAAAAAGAATCATGTATTATATTTTATTACATTTCCTCATAATCTTGCCCCAAAGTATGTGTTTAAAATACTTATTTTTAAAAAGTTAAAATATGGAAAATTGCTACAAAACTTTTTTTTTTCTCATGTAGGAAAAAAAAGAAAGAAACTTTAGAATTTAAAGTACACAGACTTTCTTAAAATCAAAATATAACTTTTAAACCACTCAATTTAAAGTGACCCATTTTTAATAGATTGGAACTCTTCAGACTCTAATGTCAAAAACATTATTTTATCCATGCACATTCTTTTTTTTTTAAGATTTTATTTATTTATTTGTCAGAGGGAGAGAGAGAGAACACAAGTATGGGGAACAACAGGCAGAGGGAGAGAGAGAATAGAGAGAAGCAAGCTTCCTACTGAACAAGGAGCCCAATGTGGGGCTTGATCCCAGGACCCTGGGATCATAACCTGAGCCAAAGGCAGATACTTAACCAACTGAGCCACCCAGGCACCCCTTAACCATGCACTTCCTAATTTTATGTTAAAGAGCTCAGATTGCACAGTTTTCCCCATGAGTGAGTGAAAAAGATGTTTCTTGTCTAAGAACAAAACAAGAATATGCTGACAGGAAATTCCAGTCTCTCATTAAGACCTAGTGCCTCCCTGTGCCCACTGCCTTATGGGGTCCAATACTATAGGGACACTTAAATGATTTGTACAGACCAATCAAGGAAAGCTTTATCTCCAATCACTTCTCCATGTGACTTATGATGACATTTGCTATTTTAGGTTTATCTAAATTAAATAAAACCTTATTAATATTTAATATAATATTGCTTTAGATTTACCTACATATTTATTATTATCTTTGCTCACCATTTCTCTTGCATTTAGGACTGCTATTTGAGATCATCTCCTCCCCCGCCCCCTCCCCACCTCACTTTCATTTAAAATGCAGGCTTTACACTTTAGTGAAAGTCAGTTGGTGAATACTTTTTCCATTCTGGTTTTGAATGAAAATATCTTTACCCTATAAGCATCTCAAAGAAGAGAAGAGTAGTGCTACTCTGGGAAACAGATGAAGATTGATCAATTTTACCTGACAGGAAATCCTTCTCCTAATCTCTACAAAGAGCTATTGTCCAAGACCAACAGGGCTATAGAAATCCTCTTGTATACACAATAACCAACAATGTTGGCCAAAGCTTTTCAAACATACCTTCTTTTTAAGCCATCATTTCCATATTTGCTTTCAAACTGTGGCACAAAATAACTAGTCACAAGGGATCACTCAACCTTACATGGCAGAACTGCAATTGCCAAGAACTTAAACTGTCTTATTTTAGGGGAAAAAATGCCCATGTGCTAAATAAACCTACTCCTGGTCAACAACCTTATAAAAGGCTAACCCATTTAATTGATTATGAAAGGTATCTGATTCAACTTATTTGAATAAATTATCTCAAAGGCATCATTTAAAAAGAAAAAAAGGGAAAAATAAATAAATTTACATATTTCCCTAAGAGCAGATTTCCAAAGATTTTTCTTCTGCTTTAATATGTGGAGTACAAAATGGCCACTGAGCACATAATTCTTCTTTTAGCTGCTTGTTCAGCAGTCTGCATCTTCTCAAGAGTTCACAGCCTGAAGTGTCTTGGGCAGGAAAACTTGGGCCTGTGCTAGAACAGCAAACACCGCAGAAGATTTCAACTCATAGTGACATTCATTTTTCTTTTATTTTATGAATGCAGCTAGTGAGTAACTACTAAAAATCTGGGGATGTGGACAGGTGGGAACAAGCTCAAGAATGCATTGCTCTTCCTTATCATCTAACTTAGCTCATAGGGCCATGAATGTTGTTAGATACATGAACAAATAAATTAATAATTACTATGGATAAGAATTATCTTCCAAACACTTTGCTAAATATCTTCCTAATACAGTAAGGCAATGAGGCAGATGGGTAAATACCCAGTTTTGAAACACTGCTGCCATTTAAATTTGAATCTATGCAAACTGATAAAGATGATCTCTTTCATTCAGAGAAGATTGAGTTTTCCCCTTGCTCTATCAAGCTATTTTGTATACATTACCACTAATCATCACACTAGCTCATCAAGGGAGGCCTTACTGTCCATTATAATAAATGGGAAAAAAATTAAGGCTAAAAGCTACATTTCCACAACTTCCACATCCACTTCTGAGTTCAGTGGGGAGAAGCAGAGACCAAAAAGGAAGAAGAAATAGAGCTTTTCCCTCTCCCTCAAAACCTGACTCAGTATCATCAGCTGGCATCAGCTGCATTTCTTCCTTGGTTCTAATTGTTCTGGGACAAATGGGGACCAGTAATACAGAATCTTCCCTCTTTCTTTCCAGCTTGGGGATGACAGTGGTTTCTGGTTATTGCTAATCTGGAGCTTACTTCATCATCAATTGCTGAATTTTATGTTCTTTCACCAGCTATGTAAAAATGCCCTGCTTTAAATTCCCTCTGTTTAAAGTCAGACTTATTTCTGTCATTCTATATTAATCCTACTTGATACATATGTGACTTTTATGTTGCATCACATTATTCCAAATATAGACCACAAAATTATTCATATTACTTTGTAATTATTTGTTGACAAGTCTGTTTTCTTCTTGCCTGTGAAGATTTGAGGCCAGAGACAACATTGTTTTATTTTTGAATCTCCAATACCCAACACCTGGCCAAATACATTATAGATGCCCAGAAAATACTTGTAAATGAAATAATGATTGAATGTAATGCTACAATAAGGTATGGGTAGGTAGATAGGAAAAGGCCAATGCTAGAAGATCCCCTTAGAGGTAAGATGTCTAGACTAAGAGGCCAAAGATGAGTGTTTTCTGAGAATAGGAACAAGATATCTTGGTAAAGATGTTTCAAAGAGTGGGAACAAGATATGTAAAACCAAAAAGCCATTGATTATAAAGGATCCAGTAAGTTTTGGTTTAGTTGAAATCTACTGTGCATAAGAAGAGCGGAAGATGAGGCTGGAGAAATAGACAGGAACCTTATATCTACCTTGCTAAGGAGTTTGTCATTCATCTACCCAGTTTAAGCAAGGGACTGAATATTCATTTTGCATCTTAGAGAGATTTGCTGACTAACTAAATTATGAATGGTAATGGGATAGTACAGGTGACCAAAAACAACATGTCAAGGTTATGCCTTAACCTTGTTGAAATATTATTATGAGTAGAACACAGTCAGAATCAGTTTAGATAGGCAAAGGTGGATGGATTCTGAAGTTAGCCAAGAGTGGGAATAATTTGAGTTGGTGAGTATTTCAGGTAAAGTGAGAGAAAAGGAATATTCTCATATGATTTCAGGAGCCTGGCGTAGGTTATTATACAAAACATGACAAAATTAAACAAGATAGACAGAAGGAAGAGTAGGTTAGAGAGAATATGATGAGTTCAGATTTGGACACGAGTTTGATATGCCCCTGGGGCATCCGTGTGAAGTGTGTAGGAGATAGTCAGAAATACACACCTGGATCCCATGAGGAGAAAAAAGTAGAGGTGGGAGTCACAGGTAAGTAGGTGGTAGCGAGAAAGTAAACAGAACAACTCAGAAAGATAGGATGACTCAAATTAAAAGAGCAAGGCAGAAGAGGTAGGCCTGGGAAGAATAAGAGCTTGGGAGTTGCCGTGGTGAGAAGAGGGAGGGGGTGGTGAAGCAGAATTTGTAGATGGCCCCAGGGTTTAAGGCAATTCAGACATAGCAAAGTATGATAGAGGGAGAGCTCAGGAATTAAAATGCTCCAGAGTAGACAGATAAGCAACCAATGTGAATAAAAAAGGTACTTTGTGTAAGTTTTCTTTACCTATTTGCCTACAAGAAATTTGGCTCTAAAAGAAATGAGAGATGGGTCATTTCCTGAATGGTAAAGGCTTTCTTATACAGAAGGCATGACTCAGTACTAGGTCCCACATTTAACCTGGGCTACTATAAAAATAAATAAGAACTAATAAATGTGAAAAAATGCCCAAGATGCTTAGTGTTTTGAAGGATTTCTGCTTCTCTTCCCCTTGCACCAATATCATAACTCTCAGTATAGACTAGGGAAAAGACTGAGAAAATGAGCCAAGGATTTTTTATGACATCATCACATAGACAGGGACATAGCATTCAAAATCGAGGTTAATGAACCCTGAAAGTCTACTGCTTTTCCCAATTCATTGTGTGCTGGCAGGACATTTAGCATAGTATCAACCTCTCCAGAACAGGAAAAGGACACACTAATCAAAGTTGATAAAACAACAACAACGTGGCAACTGGATGGTTCAGTCAGTTAAGCATCTGACTTGATTTTGGGTCAGCAGCTCATGATCTCAGGGTCGTGATATCCAATCCTAAATCAGGCTCTACTCTAGGCATGGAGCCTGCTTAAGATTCTCTCTCTCCCTCTCCCTCTGCCCCACCTGTATGCTCTCTCTCTCTGTCTCTCTCGCTCATAAAAAATAACAACAACAACAAATAAGACATTCTGTTATGGTTAGTGTACACAGAACATAACCAAAGCAAATGCCAAATGTAATTTTTGTAAAGGTTAACGCGGTACTGTTTTCCCCAGCTATAAAAGGAGAAAAATCTAACTGCATTTGGTGCCCCTAGTTCACAAAACAAAACAAAACAAAACACAAAAAGACTAAACCCTAAGGCAAATCAATTTTTAGCCAATAATTGTTCCATGACACACTTACAGAGCAGCTGCCTTAACATTCAGACACACTAAACTGATCACATACTTGAAAAGAACTTTTCTTGAATATAGAAAATAGTCATTTTAGAAAATTGGTCCTGTTTCACAAGGTTTCTCCTCATTCCCTTTCTGTGGTGTGTCATACACAGGTTCATGTGCATGTGTGATTGAATTTCTTGGACTGAAAGATAATGTATTTGTATTTTCTTGCATAGTAACCTGTGTAAGGGAATTTGGCCTCAGGGCTATAGCTAGTTACCAGTGCACAACTGATGTCCAGAGTCCTCAGAGAGACAAAATGACAGTCTAGCAGTACCCCGATTCAGAATATCAGCTCCTGGTTAATAAAACTGAGCTAAAGTTTGACTCACAGAACTGGGCAGGACTGTATGTTCAACATGTATCTAGTTGTAGAAGCTCCCAGGGAACCTAGTACTAATCAATTTCTTCAGGTAATAGTATACATTAAACAGATTACACAAGTGTCTTTAACCCTGGCTGAAATACATAGTTTATATTTATTTATATTTATATTTAAATATATATTTATATATGAATATGTATTTATATATAGTCAAATATAAACATATCTAATTATAACTAATTAAATATCATATATGATTTACATATATGTTATATAAATACATATCATGTAAATACAGTAATATATAATATATTAATATACATTAATATTAAATACATAATTTAAGTATATGAATTATATAATCATATAGTTGTATATAATTATATAAGTTATACATTAATTATATAAATATAAATATAAAATTATTGCCATTATAAAATTGCAAATGACCTCATAAAAAGATATATTGGCCCAAATAAATAGAGGCTCTGAGTATAAGGCTTGTATATGGTGTAGCTATGCCTCCATATGGATCTTTCTATGACTTGGTTAATGATAGAGAGTTAATAAATGTCTTAGACTGAAATGTTGGTGTGGACAGATGTTCCCTAGCTTAACCTTGAAGCTGACTGCAATTTCTTCTGAATCTGAATCTGAATCTGATGAAGAAGCAAGGGCAAGGGCCTTCACTTTCATTCTCCACTGGAGTGCCAGGTAAACAGGATACTGTGGATGGATAGAAGACAAAAGAGATGAAGAGGATTTGTGTAATCACAAAGATAAAAACTCCCAAACACTAAGCTGTTCCATATTGCTCTCAGAATTGTAAACCAGAATAAAACACTAAGATAAACTAATTTACTCTGAAACCTAATTCTTCTTAAATCTAGCTACTAAAATTTGCATGGTGTTTTTCATGTTCTTGCAAATAAATGACATTAGACTGCATTCTCTTCAGAGGTTAAGTACTTTTCTTTTAAAACCTGGCCAATCTCTGTTGTGGTTATGTTAATAAAAAAGGGATCCTTACATAAAATACATGTCAAAATATAGAAAAAAAATCTGTCCAATCTAATTATCATCTAAGGTAATCAATTTTCCATTATTGCAATCATCCATTAGAATCTTTAGTGTTTTTTTTAATTACAAGCATTCTAAAAGAATCAAATAATAATAAAGCATCCTCCCGCACTTTTTCGTAACAACTCATGCAAAAGATCAAAGACAAAAGCATCTCTGATACATTTTAGAAAAAGTGAGAAAACCAATATACTTGAAGGAATAAGCAATTATAGGTTTGGGATAATCCCAGACAACAATAAGGGGCCAGATTAATAGGGTTTCATATGTCATTGGGAAACT
>RCUC01159512.1:0-50539 GCA_003697995.1 Taxidea taxus jeffersonii
TTTTTTTTTTTTTTAGTATTTTTAGTGGTTGCCCTAGAGTTTGCAATATATATTCATAACCAATCCAAGTCCACTTTCCAAATAACTGTATACTGTTTCATGGTAGTGCAAATACCTTATAATAACAAAATATTCCAAATTCTTCTTTCCTTTTCTTTGTGTCATTGCTGTCATTCATTTCACTTATACATAATCATGCATAAGTATGTATGTATACTTTTGCATATGTGTCTATGTGCAAATATATGCAAAGATAATTGAATGCATTATTGCTATTATTATTTTTTAAAGCTGTATTCATTTATTTTAGAGAAAGAGAGAAAGAGTGAGCAGGAGTGGGGAGAGGTTGCAGAGGGAGAAGGAGAGAGAGAGAATCTCCAGCAGACTCCCGGCTGAGCATGGAGCCAGATGGGGGCCTGATCTCACAATCCTGAGATCATGAGCTGAGTTTAAATCAAGAGTTGGATGCTTCACTGACTGAGCCACCCAGGTGCCCTAATATTATTATTTTGAACAAATTGTTATTTTTATATCAATTAAGAAAAATAAAAGTTTGTATTTTACCTTGACTTATTTATCATCTAATGTCCATTCTTTCTTCATGTAGATCCAAATTCTTTCCTTAATTATTGTTCTATTCTCTGAATAATTTCTTGTACCATACTTTGCAAGACAGGTCTACTGGCACAATTTTTTTCAATTTTTGATTGTTGGGGAATTCTTTATTTCACCTACACTTTGAAGAATAATTTCTCAGGGCACAGGATTCTGGGTTGGTAGTTTTCTTCTCTCAATACTTTATTCCAGGCTACTCTCTACTTAGTTGAATGATTTCTGAGAAGAAATCAGGTTTAATTCTTATTTTTGTTCCTCTATAGGTAAAGTGTTTTATTCCACTGACTTCAGCCCAGATTTTTTTCTTCATCTTTAATTTTTTGAAGTTTCAATATGATATAAATAGGTGTAATTAAAAAAAAATTACCCTGCTTGGTGTTCTCTGAACATCCTAGATCTGTGGTTTTGTGTCTGACATTAATTTGGGGAAATTCTCAGTCATCATTTCTTTAAGTATTGTTTCTACAATCGATTCTTCAACAATATGGGAGCCAGGGGCACTGACTCCCCATCCCATGCTGTTGAAAATATATGTATAATTTTTGACTTCGCAAAAACTTAACTCCCAATAGCTTCCCATTGACCGGAGGCCTTACTGATAACAAACACCATCAGTTAACACATATTTTGTATGTTACATTGCATACTGTATTCTTACAATAAAGTTATCTAGAAAAAAATCATAAGGAAGAGAAAATACAATTAGCACTGTACTTATCGAAAAAAAAATTGCCTGGAAGTGGATCCACACAGTTCAAACCTGTGTTGTTCTGGGGCCCACTGAATTCCTTTCTTTCTTCCCCTTCTGGTATTCCTATTATGCATATGTTATACCCTTTGTAGTTGTCCTGTTATTCTTGGATATTCTATTCTTCTCCTCCTCCTCCTCCTTCTTCTTTTTTAAAAATTTCATTTCTTTTTTGTCTCTCCTTTTCCATGCTGGAAGTTTCTATTGTCATATCCTCAGGTGAAGAATTTTGTTTAGGTATGTCCACTCTACTCATGAGTCCATCCCAAAGTAGTCTTTATTCTGTCCCAGTGCTTTTTATCTCTAGTTTTTCCTTTTCATTCCTTCTTAGAATTTCCATCTTGCTTACATTATCTACCTGTTCTTATGTGCTTTCTAGTTTTTTTTTTATTTATTTTTTTATTAAAGCCCTTTATGTATTAATTATAGTTTTAAAAAATCCTTGTTTGGTAATTCCAAGATTCCTACCATATCTGAATCTGGTTTTGATGTTTGTTCCATCTCTTCATCTTTTTTGCCTTTTGGTACACCTTATGATTTTTGGTTGAAATGTGGACGTTCTGTACTGGGTAAAAGGAACTGTAGTGAATAGACCTATTCATGTGGTGGTAAGTGGGGGGTGAGGGCACTTAGTCCTTCAGGTAGGTCTCAGTCTTTAAATGAGTATGTACCACTGGGCTGTGATCATCACAGGAGCTTCTCCTTTCCCTCTATCCCAAACTCCATTGGGTGGGACAGGATGGCTAGAGGAGGCTGGAGTTAGGTATTTCCCTTCCCTCAACTGGACAGTTACCACCAACTAACATTGGGTATTTTCCTTTCCTCAGGTCATTTAGGCTCTGATAAAACCCCAGCACATAAAGTTTCTCCTGAGGTCAAGCCAGGTTCCTTTTCTCTTCCCCCTGCAGGAAGCATGAGGGGATTTCTCTCTGATACTCACCATGAGGATCTTACAGAATTCCTAGAGATAAAACTCACAAAAACTGGGTTCCCGCCACCGCCTGAAACTTTTACCTCTCAGAAGTCTCTGGGCCACCCTGGGCCTCCGTAGACCCCTCCTCCTGGATGTCAAGAATTGTGGAGACAGGGTCTTGTGAAGGCATTCAGTCACTGACCTCTTGTGGCCTGTCATCTACCCCAAGAGCCCAATAAAAATAGAGACTTAGGATTTAGAAAGAAGTTGTACAGACATTGGCTGTCAAACCCACTTATTCAAGATTTTTGAAGGTTCTTGGCCTCTGAGGTGCTGTGATGACAATCCCTGGTCTGTGGAGTGGAATTTTCCCCTCCTTTTTGACTCTTACTTTTCCTGAGCAGACTGATTTACTCTTCTGTTTGTTTTTGCCCTTTCTGACTCACTGGACCAACTAACAATGTCCCAAGCTTCTTCTGAGCCATGCCTGTTTTCCCTAGTTCCTCATCTTTGATTCCCACTGACAAGGATATGTTGAGCCTCCATGACTCCCACTGCTGGAAAATTTGGTACTCCTTCACAAATGTTGAGCTCTGCCTCGGTGACTCAGGAAAGGATCATGCCTCTCAGCCTTCCCAGAAGGTAAAACATGGACAAAGGCAGATGTCCAGAGACCCTTACCGACGGCTGTCATTTTCAGGGTCACGTGGCTTATTAGCACTTACACAGATCGGCATGGAAGCACATTGGCAAACCATGTTCTTAAAAGAAGTAAGGAGTGAGTAGAATCCCAGGACTTCCAAGGAAAGAAACAACTCTCTCCACTGTTCCCACATCTCCAAATTCAAATGTTGTTTATGATTTTATAATGGTATATAAAATCACACAACAGAAAAGAGCCAGAAAGGGCTTCTGGCTAAGATAGACACCCGAAAAGTGAAGCATTTGTTTGAAAAACTTCAGGCTCTTTTCCCCCAAATTTTTTCCTATGCTTAATATCCAGAGAGTAGAAAGAAAAAAAAAAAAATGCAGTTTTTTTTTTCAATCAGTTGTCCGAGAGCTCTGGGTAGTTTCCTGTAGTGGCCACCCATAGCCTCAGCCTGAGACGGTGAGACTTGTCCATAAACTGCCTTATCTCCCAGAGAGAGTTTTTGCTCACTGCTCTGACGATGAGGCTTCAGGGTCATCCCAGGCCACTCTTTAGCTTGGAGCGGAGGTCTACACACAGTGGATCTGGCTGTCTCACTGTCGCACCAGCTGGTTGTCTCTGGTAGGAGAGAATTGAGAGAGTATTTTACACCATGGAAATTGTCTTCCAGGCCCAGATGGACCGTCGCTGTTCTAGCTTTGACAGGCCAGGATAGATATATTCAGAAAGCCTTCCAGCTATTTAGTTACTCTTCCAAAACACTGTCAGCACCCATGCTAGGATGCGGGGAGTGGGAAGGAAGTCTAAGTAGGGAACTAAGCCTAGTTAGTATATATTTGCATAATTATCCTGCAGTGAATGGAGGTGTGACTGGCGTCAGGACGGCGGTCGCCTGTGGACACTGGAAACCAGGGAGGAGTTGAGCCCCTGCCCCCCGGCCCCCCACCGCAGGCAGCACCTGGGACCCTTTTGCACAAACTCCTGTGCATTTTAAGTGTCAGGTTAAAAAGAAAGGTAGAACTCCTCCAAGTCAGCTCACCTGAGAGCTAAAGAGGGAAGTTTGGGCCCAGGCCCTCAGATACGCTTTGCTGTTCTCTCAAGGCCAGGGGTCAGCCTGTGGCCACCTCCACTTGCAGCCTGTTCTGGAGGGGAGGATGAAGGACTGGGATGGGCATCAAGATCTCCCTGGTCACTGGGGAGCAAAGAGGGTGTGCAAAAGCAAGTCTTTTATAAAAAAGATTATGGAGATACTATAGAATTCATGGCAACAGCACCATGAATTTAAATATAGCTCTGTGACTGTTAGCAAAATGATGTGGTTATGAGCTGACTATTAATATAGCTGTTTGCCTGAGACAGACAGAAGGGGGGTGGGGAGGGGAGAAGGGCGTGGGGTAGAGAGGAGGGGGGGAGGGAGAGGAGAGGGACCTTCACCTGAGCTATGAAAAGCTCATTTAATTTTAGGCTAAATATGACCTTTTTACAACTAACCTTCACTTTTTTTGCTTTGAAACTTCTTAAATTAGAGCTGCCCCCAGTTTTTAAATTGATCAGTCAGGGAGAGTGAAGGAAGTCAAGTCAGAAAGCCATGGCCCTGGTTTACCCTACAATCCTTGTTTACCCTACAAAGCATTTCCTTAGGTTGCAGAAGGTACTGAAATGTCAAATATTTCCCCCATTCATGTCATTGTTATTTTTAAATGAAATTTCTTCAAGCTCCCTCAACCCACACATTTGAAAGAAAGGCAGTGTAATTCTTGATGTGGAGTTTAGTTGTGCTGCTTTTCCATAAGAGAACCTTGAGTGTTTTTTTCCTATCATCCATCTCCCTATCTATCTATCTATCTATCTATCTATCAATCATCTATCTATCTATGTCTATCATCTATCCATCTCTTTATTACTTTGTTTTGCATCAGTCTCTAAACACATAGACTCAGACTCTGGTGTCACATAATCCATACTTTAAAAATCACTTGTGAAGCAGTTTTACTGCTTTATCATTTTTCATTCAGCACATTAAATAAGCCACGTCTCTCTTTAGGTGGGAATTTCTAATTGTGTTCTGACGGACTAGTAAGTAATCACTGAGCTGTTCATTGCCTTATATAACTCTATTAATGACCCTATGATGGCTGATTATGAATAAGCTTGAAATAAACTTCCTTAAAAGAACAGCTCTGGAAAGGAACAGGCTCTCTCAGGTAAGGCAGCTGACTTATGCTCCGTGTAGTAAATGACTCTGTGTTTTAAGTGAAACACCAGACTGTTGGCTATTAGCCAGTTTCATGTAAATAGGGGAAAAAAAAAAAAAAGCTCTTCTCTTGTAGCAGTATTACCATCACTTCTCTCATTTAATGGTCCAACAGGGTCTATATTTTGCCCAAGATATTCATTAGAGGGGAAAGGAAAATACGAATATTATATTTTCCACTGGAACCAAAATTAGGCAACTTAATTGGGCTGGCTTTGAAGAACCACAACTACCCCTAATTTTCCTTTTTGTTTTAAGTCAACATTGCTCTGTGTAATGCAGATGAAGTCGGAGAGTTCACGAGGAAAAATAGACGTTTCCTCTAAATAATCAATCCAAAATGAAGTCGTCCCTTGTCATTACAGTTATGAATCACAAGGATAACTTTTCAGCTAGCTGTTTGAGTCAATTGAAATCATTTCCTTCATTCTAATCAGCAGACATATATTGAGCACTCACTGCGGGGGCTGCAGTGGGCAGAGAAAGATGTCTGTGTCTGAGTACTGCCTTCAAGGGCAGGGAGCATTCAGGGTTGAGCATGACCTACTGAAGAATGGTCGGAGAATGGTGGGAGAATCTCCTTACAGGAGTTTATACTTCTTGAGACTTCTCCGTGGTTAGTTTCCCCTCAAATCCTTCCCTTGAAATTTGAATGTATCACCTGGAACAGAGTTTCCGATGTATGAATTTCTGAAAGGGATAAATTCCTGAAATTCTTGAAAGTATACATTTCTAGGAGACTATTTGCCTACTCTAGTATTGAAACGCCTTGGGCTAATGGATTTTCATTATCCATGTGAAATGTAATATGAATTACACTATACGCTACAATGAGAAAGGTCCAGAAGGCTCTCATCATTCCCGTAAAACACTCACACAAACTGTATATACAGTTGACCCCTGAACAACACGGGGAGGAGCTGGGGGTTAGGGGTGCCAGCCCCCATGCAGTCAAACCTAACTAATAGCCGAGTATCGATGGGGAAGTCTTATCAACTAGGCAATTAACACATGATTATATATGTCATATGTATTTTATACTGAATTTTTAGTATAAAATAAGCTAGAGGAGAGAAAATGGTATTCAGAAAACATAAAGAAAAGAAAATAAGTTTACAGTGCTGTTCTGTATCAAAAAAGTTATGTGTACGAGTGGACCCAAGCAGTTCAAACCCGTGTTGTTCAAGGGCACTTGTATTTGGGTGTGAGACAGATTTATGTTTCCGTTAGGTCTCATCGTACATTTATTGGTATTCTCTACAGAAAACACCATAATTTATGTGTTTTTTTAAAGATTTATTTATTTATTTTAGGGAGAGAGACACACACAGACAGCGTGAGTGGTAGGGGCAGAGGGAAAGGGGGAGAGAATCTCAAGCAGACTCCCCACTGGGGGCTCAATCTCCTGGCACTGAGCTCACAACCTGAGCTGAAAACCAAGAGTCAGAGGTTTAACAAGCTGCACCACCTGGGTGTCCCCACCATAATTTATGCTTAAAAAAAAATACTACCCCTTGAAAAATCCACTCAATATTTGAAGATGTTTCTCCTCTAACACAGAAGTTGTAGTATTAGTAGTAGTATTTTTTTCATTGTACACCCCTTTTCTTCCTTCATGCGATCCAAGATATTTTGACTTTTAGTTCATCGAAATTATTGGACATGCTTTTCCTGATGGTCATATTTCCTACAAAGTATTTTGCCGATGAACATGTCAAAAATATATGTTTGAGCAAAGCCCTCCCTGTATTTGGTTTTGACTTAAGTTCCAGTTATGCTAATTACTGAGGCAGAACTGGGATTTCATTTTCTCATTATTAAAGCATACAACTCCAACCACAATGGGCTACATTATCCTGCCACAAAGACACTGATTCTCCAATGCTTAATGCCTTGGTCAGAGCTTATTAGCCTCTCACAAGTGGCTCCTGGGTTGGCGAGGGTGCAGAGAGGGAGAAGTGGCCAGAGGGCTTAACCTGCCTCCCAAGATGAGGGAATGAACAATGTCATTCCAAGTGTCTACAAAAAGAAAGGAAAAAAGAAAGAAAGAAGGGAAGAATGAACGAAAGAGAAAGAAAGAGACAAAGCAAAGAAGAATCACGTTATTATCGCAATGTTCCCAAACACCAGAGTCTCATTATGATAATGAAGTTTTTCTCCATCTGCATTTAAAATTTCACCTGAAAAACCCTTTATGCTTTCTTCCATTTAAAGTTGAAGTTAAAACAGAATCTGGCCAATGTCCATCAACCTGAAGGAGGCAGCCTGGGAGAATGAGCATTCTCCCCAAGAAAGAGGCGCTGCTGCCTTGCATGTTAAGAGGAAAACAGAGACAGCAGGATTCTAGCCCTTTTCAGGAAACTAGTCCTCGTGACCCCTGCCAGGCAGTTCCATAGATATTTATTGAGCAGCTTTAGGTGTTAGGCTCTGTTCTAGACACTGGGGAAACAGCCAGAGCACTTGTAACATGGTTGGAGCCCATGGTCCCAGGATTGTGCTGGGGACCAACTTGCACCTGCTTCCCTCTCTTTGCAAGCCCGTGTCCTGTCCCACTGGGAGTTTTGAAACCAGCCATGGTGGGAAACCCACAAGTGCTGGGAGTCAGCTTTTCTTCCCTCCATTCAGAGAGCTGGGTGTAAAGTATTTTCAGCACACCACATCTATCCTCTCCTGGAGGCCAGAGAGGAGATAAGGCATAAAGGATGAGTATGTGGTCAAGTCAGGTGGTGACTGTGTTGTGAAGATGAACAAAAACATGGTGGGGGATAGATGGAGCGATGGATTGGAATGCCTGAATTATTGTACCTTCTGCTCGTTGGGGGCGCGAGTAGATAACACACAGAAGGCAACATGGCTTGTCTGAAAAGGTCCTGGAGGAGGGGAGACAGGAGGCCCGGGTGCCTGTCCCTGTTGTTCTCTGATTTTTTTATAAGTCACTTAACATTTCTGAACCTCTGTTTTCTCATTTATGATGTAACTGGTTCGAGCCAAATGTGCCCCAAGAATGGTTGCTCTCTGCTCTGGGATTCCCTCCTGATTTTTTAAGCTGGAGGACTAAGTGGGATTTCTCTAGCCAAGCCAAAAAACTTCTATAGGGGCAGAAACAAATAATATTTAGAAATACTATTTAGAAAAAAAAATAATTATTAACAGATTCACTACAGGCCTGTTGACATCTAACAGTAGTTATGAAAGAACAGGGTCTTGGGAATCAAGAGGAATCAGATGCAACTGCTATGTGCCCTATATTAGAGAGCAAACAGGGGCATAGATTTGTGGAAGTGTTATCTAGAATGTTTTTACATAAGAAAGGCCTGTATGTGTGTGTTCATAGCAGGGAAATGAATTCCCTTGAAAAAAAAATTCTGACACAATTAGTGCCCTAGTGATGAATAAAGCAGGATCCCAGGATGCTCCAAAGTTTCCTTGTGGTCAGACTGCCCTGTGGCTCCTGTTCCCCTTCCTGCGTTGGCCTGATAATCAGAGGAGAGACCATAGTGGGAATGGAACATGTCTTCCTTACCATCGCGGCATGGTAGGGTCTGAAAGACATTCTTCCCACCCCCCTGCTCCAGGTGAGCACCACACAGCAAGGAAGGTGGCTGTCCCACCCTGGAGAGACAAGCCTGCGGGAAGGGATATGGTAGAGAGAGCCGGGACCCCGGACTTGAAGTCACAAATTCAAGTTCCCTTTCTGCCGCTGACGAGCTGTGACATATTAGGCAAATCAGTTAAGTCTTTCGAGGCTTGGGTGTTTTCTTTTATGCTTCCCCCACCCCCTTTTTTCATCCATAAAATGAGAAGACTCATTGTCTCCTAGAGCCGCCCTATGGATTAAATGGTGATAAAATATACACTAGTGCTTCGCAAACTGTGTAATTATGAAGCATTATTATCATGACATTTCCCCCTCATTAGCAGAATAATTTTTCTTCATAGAGGTTCCCCTTTCTGGCTCCAAATATATTTGATGCCACTTAGATCAGGTTCTAAAAGGCAAGCGTATGGCCAGTTTTCTATGAGAGAGACGTTTTGTCATGGTTACATAACAGCAACACAGGGAACTGGAGAGACAGGGAAAGGAGATCAGATTCGCCGGGCTCAACTTAACACGGAAGGGGTGTTTCCGTGCCTGGAGTAATTAGTTTAGATGCTAAACCACAAATAAACATATTTCCAATGATGAAAATAAGCCCTGTGGGTGTCTGGATCTAGTAATTCTTTTCTTTACAACTTTGGAGCGCTCGGCTCACTGAAAAAAATAAATAAATACATAAATAAAAGGGCGATAAAAGGAAACATGAATATGAAAACTGCCTTCGTTCCCATCTTGATTTTTTTTTTCTTCTTTTGGTCCAGAAGCATATTGGAGCTGCACACTGTCTTCTCCAGCATCACTAAAGCTTTTATATGATTTTAGATTTCAAAGCTACAGGTGGCCCACAAGTGCCATACTTCAAAGACAGTTTTGATTAAATGAAACAATATTTGTGTAATACGGACCCTGGATCTTTGAACTTTTCCTGTTCAATTCATCCTACAAAGGTTCAATCAGCAGAGATCAGAAGACTGCGCCCTGAGCCATTTCCATCTGTCACTCAAGTTTGTCTTTTCAAATATCTTTTATATCAATCCAGGAACAACAATTTATTTTGAGGATGTAATAATCATAATTCAAAAGCCACTTTCAAAGAGGCAGTGTCCTCTGTAGCAAGGGTGATGGAGGCCCACATAAGCGCTATTTGAAGTGAAATTTTAAGCCTTGGCAGCCTTGTGATTCCTCGTCATGTTACAACTTGTCTTACTATTGATAACTTGCACTTACTGCCAACAAAAAAATCTAGCCCAAGAGACCCAGCGTTTGGTGAGCCTTTGTATCAGTGACTGGAGCATATTTCACTTCTGAATCTTGTGGTTTTGCCTTCAGTGAAAGAAAAACTGATCCTAACAGTTTTAAACTTGTTAATTCAAGCCATATGTCAGAAACCCAGTCTCCATATGGTGCCATTCCACCTTATATTTACAGGGGGCTGCTTTTCAAAACATTATTCTAAAAGCTATATTTGCCCCCAAGTTAATATGTGCCATCCTCCGCTATTGAATTCTGTTTTTAAATATCGCAGGCTAGGAAACTGCAGGCTGAGAGAGCAAAAATATACTCGTTATTAAAAACCAATTACTGACTGTTTTATTGGCAAAAAAGCGCTAATCAAGTCCTTGAGGAGGAAGTGTGCGGAAAAGGAGAATGTCTTGCCAATCCTCTCTTGGCAAATAAGGCAAAAAAGAAAAGAAGAAAGCGAGAAAGGAAAATCATAACCTTGTTGATTATAAATAAGACTTGGATGTTTCCGTGCGAAGGGTCCACAGCGGAAGTAGAGTTACCACCAAAAGACAAAATGTCTTTCTGATCTCGGCTTTGAGGAGAAGGTAGACATGAAGGGAAGCCTCCGATAGCCCCCAAATCCCGAGACCAGCCAGTGCCTCCTCTACTCCACTGCTTTTAAATTGGGGTCTCCAGCCGGCAGTCCTACTGACCCGAAATATTAGGAAAGATTTTCCTACTGACTATTGAGTTCACTTTTCCAAACACCTACAAGGAGACTACAGATGGATTAGAGCATAATTATCTTCCAACAGCTTTGTTTGCTCTGCAGAGTCCAAGCAAGCATGGTTTTGATTTGAGAGATGAGCTTTTGAACGCAGTTGGCACTATATAGACAGTCGGTGCATGTAAAACATATCATTTCTTTCTTTTTCTGGATTAAAAAAAAAAGTGTTTTCCTTGTGTCTGTTTCCTAGTGGGCATTTGTAGCTCTGTCTTACTTTGGAGACTTGCAAAGTTCACTGGCAAGATTCTTACATGTGGAGGACTGCCTGCTCTGCTCCACTGCTCTCGTTGCTGGCTTTAATTCGATTTACTCTACACTGAGTCACTTCTCTTTTTGTGTGTTTGTCACACATTTCTCCCCTGTTCCTTCATATCCTTTCTCCCGTGGAACTCCTTACCTTCTCAGATCCTTTTCCCCTCCCTCCCTCCCTCCCTTCCTTCTTTCTCCTCCCTTCCTCCCTTCCTCCCTTCCTCCCTCTCTTCCTTCTTCCCTCTCTCCCTCCCTTTCTCCCTGCCTCCCTCCCTCTCTCCTCTTTACTTCCTCCCTCCCTCCCCTCTTCCTTCCTCCCTTCCTAACAAATCAAAAAATGGCATAAGGATTCTCTTTGAAACCTAAGAAATGATTCCAAGAAATTTTCTAAATCATAAACATAATATCAGTTATAAATATTGTAATGCATCTAAAACTTTCCCCATAATAATAAAAAGGTTGTTATATGCATAGTTTCCCAATTATGAGCAATTAAATAAAGAGAAACATAATTTGTGACTTCACCTTTTTTCTCAGGCCTCAACAAACACGCAGGCCAATTCTTCTACTTTAAAAGCAAGACAGGTCTGTAGTGGGATGAGAAATGTTGGATGCATTCAAGGGAATGATAGGTTTCATGACTTACTAACTCTTCATGGTTTCATTAACACCCTTGCTTCTAAGAACAAAGCTTAGTAGTTTTCTGTAATGAAAAACACTTAACATGTGAATGGTCTAGCTCAAGGATGGAGAGAAAGAAACCGTCCATCCAGGATCTTCCCAGTTAGTTTAAGCTCCCAACCAATCAAGCCAGCAGGGCAGGAAACCCCCTTTGCCAGTGTGGTGCAGGAAAAGATGGAGGGACCAGGTACATTGCCTCTCACCCTACATCCTTACAGCCACCCAGTGCAGAACTGCAGGGAGAGTTTTAGTGCTTTGTCGAGACTATTAAGTAAAACCCAACCCAAATAACACACTGCTTGGTCTGATGCTCTCCTTGCCACTGGCGTTAAGACTGAGAAGTAATAATGAACTATGATTTCTGATAGCAGATTAGCCGGATCACTGTCTTAGTCTGGGAAAGATGTCTTTCCTGATAATCACTCCCTCCAATTTCCTGTGCTGTGGAACGAAAGTAACGTTTCCAAATTAGCCCATTAGTAAAATTGCTCTGTGGTTAATTCATTATGAAGGTAGAAAACAAGTATCTTACAAGTGGACATTGCTTAAGGATCTCAAATTCTTTAATTCTATTTTGTTTTGTTTGTTTATTTTTTCTCCTTCTTGCTTATGTCTCTCACTAATACTGATGCTCTGTCGTCCCTTAAAGGCTCCTAGAGAAACTTGTAGACTACCCCCCCCTACTTTTTATTTGGCATTATAAGAAAATTCTGATTCTGATATACATACACTTTCTAAGTCAAAAGAGACACTTTCTGATTGATGCCCACAATAAATACCACATGAAATTCTGTGAAGCTGAGGGCTCTCAAGTTATAAAAACAAGTAAGCTTTTTATATTCAAGTAAGAATGAGATGTTTTTGCATGGTTTAAGAATAAAAACATATTACCTTAATAGAGCCCTGTAATTGTGCATTCTTCCTATGCTGTTCTCAGGAAACATCAGGCATTGCCACTGCAGATTTATGTAAGAGCTACCTGAGCACAATCTCGTATTTTATCGAAGCCACCACCATTTCTACCTTGACTGTCATGGAACTCTATGGGGTAGGAGGGTGGAGGATGGAATTTCTAAGGGAACCAACTGCTAGACAGTTAGTAAATTCTCTTCTAACAAACTGAGCCACTCAGGACATATTAGGTTAACTGACCATCAGCAGTGATTCCACAAGATAAATTACACATCATGAAGGGCCCCCCAGGCTGCAGCTTCTGATAAATTATTAATGTCACAGAATCAAAATGATTAAGTTGTAAACAGCATTTTTTTTTAACTGAGGCTATTTGAAATAGTCTCCCATTTTCTTCCCATGTATCCTCTAATATTACCACTTCTGTTGTTTACAATGAGGATAATAAAACATTAATCAAATCTTTAAAACATAAATAAGTCATGGTGTCTTGTTGAAGTAAATAACAAATAACTATAATCTGACAATAGAGTTTCTCCCTCCTCCTTATTAATTAGAGCTGCCTTTTAAGATTTTTACATTTCATTATATATAAGTGAGTACATTTACACGTTGTCACTGCCACCTAGGAGTTTGTTTTCAAAAATATATAGTTCTAGGTCCTGGTCCTTGGAGATAATGGCGCCAACACAGATGCATTGGAAGGGAACTGATGTTTTACTAGAAACAGAAAGCAGTGTGTAAGGTAGTCGCATTAATCTTTCCATTTTCTTAGTCTAAGAAGCACTTTGCATATTTCAAAACTGCAGATTAGAATGTGTTGGTCTGAAATATGCATAATTTAATTTAAAAAATAGAACTACAAGTCCTAAATTACGTTTTCATATCGGCTGTGTTCAATATGTGTGGTCCTGGTCTTTGTTTTATTTATAAAGGTAAATATAGATGCTTTAAAATGATTTCTTATTGTTCCATTCTCTCTGCATAAAGAAGCTTCCATTGATTTTTCAATCAGACTACTTACATCTTGTGAAATAAAAATTCTGTGATCGTGTGGCTTAGTGGGTTAAGCATCTGATTCTTGGTTTCAGCTTCGGTCATGATCTCAGGGTCGTGGGATTGAGCCCCAAGTTAGGCTCCACACTTATCAGGGAGTCTGCTTGAGAATTCTCTCTACTTCTTTCCCTGCTTGTCCATGTGCTCTTCTTCTCTCTCTCTCAAATAAATAAATCTTTTAAAAATCATATAAATGTTAAAAAATTAAAACAAAAATTCTGTGATCAGTATGCAGATGCTTAGTGGTTACTCAGCAGCCAGCCTCACTTACCCCACCCCAGGCATCCTACAAATGGAACTTTGCATTGTCAGGCATCTTGTTGAGACTACTTGAAGTCAAGGTCAGCAGACCTTCCAGGCCAGCCCAAAGATGAGTCCGGATGGATGTCAGTTACCCTAATCTCCTTCCTACTGGCAGTGACTGGTTGAAGAGTGAGCATGCGTGCACCTGTACTCAGGGCAATCAATGAGACCTAAGGGGGAAATTTACTTGGGGGCTGTGGGCCGGAGGTAGGGGAGTGGGACAGGAGATGGATGGGAAGGGAGGAGGTTTCTTTCTTGAATAAAAAGACAAAATATCTTGAGACAAAACCCTCCTGTCTGACTCCTCCTTTTGATTTAAAAATAAATGTGACATTGGGGATGCAACCACCCCTATGCTTTTGACCCCTGAGTGTATCATGAAGCCAAGAAACCCGTGCCTGCATCTGCCTTCCGCTGGGCTTCTTGTCATGGAGAGATAAGCTCCTGGCCTTTTCAGTCACTCTACTCCAATCTCTTGTTCCTTGCAGCCAAATATGGCCTGACTGATATAATTAGTAGGAGACCATGCTTTTCAAAAATGAGACCAACCAGTGCACCAGTGTCCAACATTAACTCACGCAATGATATTATAACTGTTTTTCCAGTAACGTGACTATTTTAAAAGATACTATTTTTGTACAATTTCTCTTCTCTAATAAAAAAAAATGTGTTATTTTGAAATCTGGGGTGATATTTCCTGAGTTAATCCCAATTAGGTTTATTAGTAGAAAATGGTTGATATGTCAGAGAAAACAGAACCACAATTATTGCAATGCCTTTGAGGGACAGAAGGGCCTTTGTCAAACTTTCATCAACTTCTATTAACTCATTTGTTTGAACCCAGATGTCTGGATATTCCCCAAGTCTTCATGCCTACTAGAGTAATGCTGTCCTTTAAGAATTAAGGAATGCTCTAACACTTATCCCATATGTTGTAGGAATAGTGTTCTCCCTGACTGTGGTTGGTGATGTTACATTTAGCCCCGTGGCCTTTGTTCTGATCTCTGGCTCGTTTTGCTGCTGTTCCCTTCTCTCCTCCGTAGGGCTGACCCAGGCATAAAATGCGGTTACTTTTCTATGACTGCATTTATTCTTTCAAAGCATACTTTTTTGAAACTTTCAACCATGTGGATAAAGATTCACGTTGCTGAGATCCAGTAAGATACTGTCTGGAAGTCCCCAGTACGAGGGTACGTATGAATTTCTTGTCTTTCATAGTAAGCCTCCTGATTGCGTGCACAAACTCTGGCTAGACAGACGCGGATTTCAGTCCCTCCTCCAGTCCTTTTTGGCCCCGGACAATATATTTGGTCTCCGTGATAGTAAAATGAGTCCACAGTAACACCCAACACTTAACGTAGCAGAAAGGACCAAATGCAATACTGCAAAAAATCTACCTGGTGCATACACTATTATTATGGTTTGACGTCCCCCCCACCCAGCCTCTCTTTAGCAGGTGCATCCCTGATATCACTCCTTCCTTTCATCCTGTGCATTAGCCTGTGGATATCAAAACAGCAGTTACAGTGCAAACTTACCCCAGAATTTGTGTAATCTACAGTACTGTATATGATTCATTTCATTAAAACAGAACCTTGCTAGGTATTGAGGATTTTATTTGATTTTTGTTTTGTTTTGATGTGTGGACTACACATTGCTTTTGATGTCCTTAGTGCTTTTATGGGCTCATTTGATGGGGGTTTGTATTTGATCTGGGGCTTTCAGTTTCCTGAATCTCAAATGTGTTTGCACAGAGAGCAACATTTATGCTCTTTGCTAATCCTCTCTCAAAACAACAGAATTGATGGAATACACCAAAATGGTCTGTCTTGAGTTCAGAATTAGCTTATTCTCTTAGTCGCTTTTAAAACTGGAAGATTCGATGGCCTTCCATAAACTCTAGTTTTTTGTCCTTTAGCTAGAAAGAGAACATTCTAAATATAATGAGTTCCTTCTGGGAGAGTTTTATTCATCGTGCTGTACCAAGTCAAAAACAACTGTCCGAAAGGTTTTGATGGTCCAAACACATTCCTGCTCATTTGGGTAAGGCCAATGAACTCATCTGAAGATCAATTAGTTTCTATCAGTGGGGTAACACACAGATTTCTAGGTGCCTTCAGAGAGAATATTTTAATACGAATGCATTATTTGTGTTTCTTTCTTTTTTTTTTTTTTTAAAGAAAACAAAATGCCATTCTCTACATAGGAAAGGTGACATTTTTGAAGATCATTGACATTTTTCTATATCCTGGGCTATTTCAAGCAGTGACATTATTAAATTAATTCAGCAGAAGTAGAAAAATTGCCCACAGAGTATTCAGCCGAAGAGAAAGTCCAAATGTGTAAATATGATCAACTGCTGAAAAATTCACGTGTTTCAAATCACTCTTAATTTTATGACCTTGAGTCTCCTCTTACTGAGCTGATGAGAACAGGCAATAAGGACTGGATTTAAATGTATGAATTGTGTTTTAGTTCATATCAACTACATTTTTCCTTCATATCAACAACATTTTTGTACATAAAAGTATCAGTAAAATAAAGTATCAGTAAATATGCTTAAAATAGCTATATTTCTGAAAAATTTGTCAGTAAAATGGAATTTTAAAAAATATTTTATTTGTTAGAGAGAAGGCATGGGCACATGAGAAAGAGTGAGCAAAAGAGAGAGAGAGCAGGAACAGGGGCAAGAGGAGAGGAAGAAGCAGACTCCCCACTGATCAAGTTGCTCAACACGGGGCTCTATCCCAGGACCCTGGGATCATGACCTGAGCCAAAGGCAGACGCTTAACCCACTGAGCCAGCTGGGCACCCCCCCAAAATGGAATTTTATATATGAACCCTATACACAAATTTGAAGTACTCTATTTGTGGAGTACAAGATCTCAGAAATTTCTTTGTTGTAATCTCAAACAAAATAAAACAAAACAAAACACCCTTAGCTATTTAGTACAAAGGTTTTAAAGTGGACTTTGGGGGAGATAATTCAATAATTCTTTCCTGTCTATATTTACTTAGATAAATTTAAAATATTTAAATTTAATTTAAATAAATTAAAAAAAAAAGAACTTGAGCTTAACTAGTGTTTAATATATAAAAATATATAAACACTGGCACCCAGTTTGAATGTTAGAGGCTTGGAGATGTGTTCCCCAAGTGTGCACGGACTAGTCTGACCAGTTGGGATAAGCACCAGCCACAGAGCTGAAGACGTTAGCCCTTAGATACTGCATCTCGGGGAGATAGGAAGTCTAGGGAGAGAGTCAGATTACTAGGTATTTGGGGAGGCTCAGGGCAGTGACTGTTTGTATCTGGAATGAAAATGATTTTGGTTCTGTATTGTAACAACCATTACTGCATTTCACCTGTATATCAATCCCACATGGGCCCCCTATGGTGTCCGTGGGAAACTGAGGCAGAAAAAAGCTCTTCTACGTGAAGACACAGACAGGCCAGTTTGACTCATACAAATGCCTGACACATTAGTACACAGTGCAGTGTTTGGGTACCTGGCTAAGCAGGTGTAGGAACTGGCCTCTCTACTTTCAAGCAGAGTAACCGGCACAAAATGGACAAATGATGTCAATTATTCTGTATAGAAACTACTCATTTAAGATGCGGCTGGTGCATGAGCCTATGTTAACCAGTCAGTGGAAGAGCTGGTAAATGCCACTTTTGGCAAAGCTCTTCCTCCGGCACATTGTGACATTTAACATAATTAAGTGACAAGAGGCTGAACAAAAGGAAATAGTAAATGATCAATAATATTTAAAATATGGGTTTAGATCCAGTATCAGTAATGTTGAACTGCATTCTGAGTGTGTCATGTATTTTAGATAGTATAGAATGACATGTTGTACTTAGGGAGACATTTAAAAAATATTGTCTGTTATCATCACTGATTCCAGCTTTTAAAAACCCAAGCTTTTGAAACTCTAGTGCATAGAACTGGGTTAATTGCATTTCTTAATTACCCCCATCAACCTTGCACTGTTCCCTTTTATTTAAATTATACATGTTCATATACCATAAGAAGCACACATGACTCATGGGTATGCATGGATCCATCACCCAAGGCAAGAACTAATGTTACCAATAATTTACATATGTTTATATCCCAGGTTTAAAAATGTTTCTATTTTGTATATGGATATATGTCTATGATGAACATGATATAACAAAGTAGTATTCTCCTTTTATTCCCCCAGGCTTTTTTTTATTTGCAATAGTATCAAACCATCCATTTACAAATGTTCTGGTCTGTCATCAGCTGGAATTAAGTGGATATGTCTTTGGGACTGCTTAGTGGTTTGTATTCTCTTTGGTGGATACAAGAAAGGACAAACCAACAGCTAGGACAAAAGAGCGAAGAGCTGCTCTTCATCTGTTTTCAAAGAGAATTTGTTAGAAAAGTAGTGAACAAATAAATAGTCGTTGTAAGTCAAAGATATGAATCTCATAGACCTTCAGCCTAGGAAATGAAGTTTTGTTTTTGTTTTTATTTTGTTTTCTTTCTAATACCCATCCCTGAAATAAATTTACCAGTGAATCCCAAAGATTTAGTGCAACAAGTACAATTCATGTTTGCTTTCTTCTTCTTCTTCTTTTTTTTTTTAAGATTTTATTTATTTATTTGACAGAGATCACAAATAGGCAGAGAAACAGACAGAGAGTGGGGGAAGCAGGCTCCTTGCTGAGCAGAGAGCCTGACACAGGGCTTGATCCCAGGACCCTGATATCATGACCTGAGCCAAAGGCAGAGGCTTAACCCACTGAACCACTCAGGCACCCCTGTTTACTTTCTTCTTTTCTAGAATTTGGCAGTGTCTCTGTTCTTCATGGAGAAACCCATTAATTCCTACAGTAATTTGGGGGTTGAGTCTCTATGAAAATTAGGATCTATGAATTTAAGGCAATGCAAATTTTAGAACACATTGGCTGTTACAGAATTTTCACCCCAAATAATGCCATTTTAGCGTGTGTGTGAGTGCAAGGGGATGTGAGTGTATGTATGCATATACGCCATAAGACATGGTCTACCCTTCTCCAATATAATGACGTATATTAAAGAGAATAGGAACCATGTCTGTTCTACTTATTGTTATTTAGCAGAATAAATGGCACATACTAGGGGCTTACAATATATTTATTGAATGAGTGAATGAATGAATGAATGACTATATATATATAGAGAGAGAGAGAGAACAAGTGAATGAATGAATCCAGAAAATCTTTGTTGACAAATTGTCTTGAGGAGTAAGTGTGCCTTGTATGCAGTTCTGAGCTTCCAAAAGCTTGGCTTCAAAGTCCCATCATTTACTCAATAATCCTCAGTCTCCTGAGTGTTTCTTTCATGAGCAGTGACATCTCTGAAGAGCTATGTAGCCAAAGCTGGGAGACTGATTCTGTAATGTAGATTTCTTCTAAATACCGGTAACTTCCAAACTTCAAATTCCTAAGTTCTTTAACTGTCCAGAGTCACATATCCAACTACCTTCTTGAAATATCTACTCTGATATTTGCATTTCAACTTTATATGTACAAAGAAATATCCTCCCTCCTTACTCCCCAGCCCATCCTTCTCTTAGCCTCCCCCTTAGCAATTAAGTGCACCACTCATAGGCGAATTCTCAAGCTGGAGCCCCCAGATCATCATGATCCTTCCCTTGCCCACACTTCTCCCCATTGAACTCTTAGCGATCTTTTGGAAAATCTCTTCAGAATACAACCTGAAATGATGTCTCATCAACCCCATTTCTACCACATATGTCCAAGATGCCGTTATTTCTTGCCTTGTTATTAGGCAATAACCTTGTAACTGACTCCTTTCCCCCCTTTTTTTGCTCCTCTATGATTCATTTCCCCCAGTAAAGTCAGAAGGATCTTTACATTCATGACTCATTCTCCTACCTAATACTTCCTGCATCTCACCATCATACTTCTAATTATAACCTAATTCTCGAGCAGAGCTTACATGTTCCACTCACCTGGATTCTGACTCATTCTTCTTTGTCTCCTTCAGCACTTTACCTCCTATACTCCAACCCAAGTACAACCTTCCCTCCACACAGTGTTCTTGCTTCCTTTGAACATATCAACATATATTACCCCCAGTCTTTGGGTCTTTGAACTAGCTATCTTTTCTTGGAAAAAACTTTATCGAGATATTCCAAGGGGTTATTCATTTTTGTCCTTCAAGACTGAGCTTCAAGGTTATCTTCTCTGTTTCCTTGTCTGAAGATCAGCCACACAAGCATAGCTGATAGACCCTCACCAGAAAAACAAATAACCATTTATACTTTATATCATGTCATGTTGCTTTACTTTTGACACTTCTCAATATGGGACATTATCTTCATTTTTTGCTCATTTGTCTTCCCCAGCTGGGACAATGGTCTGACACAGGGCGTATTGGATGAATGTTTGTTAAAGTGATGGCTAGAACAAGGGACGAGAGTATACATTCTATCTGGGCATTTTAGAAATATGTATTTTTTTGATTGAAAGTATTTCTGTACAATAGATACACCATATCAGGCTTCTTCCTCAGCATGGACATCCTATGTTGATATTTTAAACAAGATATCTAGCTAACTTGCAGGGGCTGCCTATAGACTGCTCTCTGACAGTTGCTCAGGCCCAACCTAGCAGCATAGTTCCTTAGAATCAGCAAATCTCTGTAAAATTTCACTGACTTTTATATATCTGGGAAGTCCTATTCAGGAAAATCAGCTGCAGCTTTTGGCATCACCAGGACCATACCCAATTTTAATTTTTCCTACCCATCCAGTTAAGGGATTTTGTAGAGTAAACAAGCATGAAATGAATTTTCCATAGTAATTTAGTCATTTAAGGAAGACTCAGGTCTGGGAACACTTTATGAAGTGGTGCCAAGTTCTAGACTTCCTCTTTTCCTTTTGTAACACTGATTTTAGTTGGGCAAAAATACCAAAGGCAATTAATTTGTTACTAAAAACAATTACAACAATTATAATATAATTGCGGTTCTTCCTTGGTAACTCTAGACAGCATAAGATGGTTTATCAGTGTTGAGCATCCAGATAATAAATTGTCACAGCTCACTGAATGATGCTGGCTCACCCTCCCAGCCAGACATGGCTTCATTACTGGCCCGTTTTTTCTAATATAGAAAATTAGAAGTTGGGAATTGTACAAGAATTATTTATATTAAATCATCTGTGAAAAACTGGAGGGTGGGTCTTACGTACCATCACTAGATTTCAAATGCTATGTAAAAGCAGCAATTTTCGATTATTTGGATCTGGCTCCAGCCTGCCTCCATGAATACCCCAGAACTAACTTCCTGACCATGCCTCTTACATGTTTCTCTCATGAATCATTTCTATTTAGAGACAGTCTCCTCCTCCAGTTCTTCCAAATGTATCATGTTCTCTTCTTAGCAAAATGAGAGAATGGTCCAATGTTCACTGTCAAGTACTTCAACTCCACTGGAAAATTAAAAGGTGAGAGAGATTCTGATGACCAGACCCATTTCCTTTAAATGAGAGAAGAAATAGACAAGTCAAAACCTGAATAGTATTAATAAATTATTTGAAAATGTATGTATTAGAAGGGAGATACTTAATTAATTATATAAATATAAAAAGGGACAAGTGTAGCCAGCAGGTTAATAATGAATATTTCACAAGCTAGTGCTTAAAAAATAGGTTTCTTAATTATGTTAATTTACAGATTTCTGAAAGAGAGGGTGTTAATGGGATAAAATAATTTTAATATGTAATATAAAGATGAAGCAAAATGAATCATGATCAGATGACATACAAATAGGTTGTAAACATTATGGTCTCTTTTCTCATATGTATACACCGATATAAAATGTTCTCTTTGTCACTTTAGATTTCAGAGATTGAAATTTAATGAAGTCTTGGACAAGGAAAGATAAACTCTAATGGCTTTCAATTTTTTTTTTTTTTGTATATTTACTTTTAAAGCTGGACTTCTTAGAAGAGAATACTTCGTAGACAAAAATAAGGGCAGATTTTGCATACAAATCAAATACAAAACAAAAAACGGACTCTTGAACATTTTAGAAAAAGAGTGGGAGAAATCCATTCAGGGGAGGAATCTATCAATTGCAGAATGTAACTTACTGAAATGTTGACTTCTATTTTCATATTTTCTTAAAAGCTATAGTCTAAACATTAATATCAGTGATTGTCTATGGATTCGAGCTTTGGTTGGGCACCATGATTTGCTTCTGTCGGATCTTTTGAGAGATCCAATTTGTTTTCATTCAAATGAAAATCATAGAAGAATAGAGCTAAATTCAAGTTTAGAAATCACTGAGTGCTACTCAACCCACCTCCCCCTTAGAGTAAGAACTCAAGAGTTCCTGGCAGCATAGTTCTGGTTTACACAGTGAGTTGGAGAAGGAGCTTGTATGGATACCAGGGATGAGAAATCCCAGTGCTTTCATTGTCCTTTAGTGAGATAAGTTAGCCTGAACTAACTGCAAATATTTAGAAAGAAGGAAAAAAAGAAAGAAAGAAAGAAAGAAAGAAAGAAAGAAAGAAAGAAAGAAAGAAAGAAAGAAAGAAAGTTAGTTCAGAACTCTGTTCAAGGGGCCACCATGCTGACTCAGTTGTCCAGGTAGACCAGAAAGCTTGTGTCTTGGGGTAGGTGTGCAGCCTTGTGCTCGTTCTGCCCAAGGAAGCCCCTGTTCAGCCTCATGGGTACCCTTCATCTTCCTTTTCCATCTTTACCATTTCTCAGAACACGTTCAAAAAGCGTCACATTCTCTCAACAGAGAAAGAATTGCAGATTAGAGATTAGTGATTTGAAAATACTCCTGCAGCCACTGAGCCATAAAAGAGAAAACCAATCCTATATATCTTTTATTTGTAGTAAGATATTCTTGAAGAAATAGATACCATAGTCCTGGAAAGGTCAATTCCAACAAATATCCAGGCTGAACTGCTGAACTGCCTCACATTTCAATTAAATATTTTTCTGGTGGTGTTTGGAGGTAATTCCATTTATTTACTCCATGTAAAAGAATTTACCCAGCAGGTTTTCCTGGAGGTGGTCTGGCCAAGTCAATTTTCTAAATATAAAGAAATATGAGTGTAGTAAATCTCATTGGTTGCGAGGCTCTCCATGGAGCTCTTGCCTTTTTCTTCCTTTTTAAGAAAGCATCAATTTGACTCAGGGTCTCTGTCTGTCTTTCTCCTTTAGCCATAGGCCTCACCAGGCCAGTGACAGAAGTCACGTGTCCCTATACATGCTTAAGTTTTGGGACAGGCAGGCAGCATAACTCGGAATGGGATGTGAGGGAGGATCTGCTGAATTATTTTTGAGAATGGATTTCTTCTTATGAAAGTGATCACAAGGAAAATATTTATCTGCTTCCCTTGGACCCTGGCATGCATGGATGTCACATGCACTGATATAGTCATTTTTTACTGTGAGGGCAGCCAGCTGGAGAACGGAACTGAAATGCCAGCAAGGCTAGAGAGCAAAGACAGAAGGGATGCTGGCTCTCGGTGACATCACCAAGACCCCGCTGGACTAGCCCTTTCACTGTGATGCCCGAGGCTTCCCATTACACAAGATAATCCCGTTTCCTCCACTGTTGAAAACAGCTAATTGGGAGTTTTCTGTCATTCTGCAGAAAGTCCTAATGGATATACAAAGAATAGAGAAGTGGCCTTTTTCTCTGATATTCTTTAAGTGTGGTGACCCCTATCAAGGACTTCTGCTTCAGCAACATCCTTCCATCACTAAAGATGCTGCTAAGAATATATAGTTGGCTAGATTACTATCCCCAGTGATGGAATATTCAAAATCTAATCAGTTTTCAGTTCAAGGAAATAACCGCTAATAAAAAAAAATGCTTTTGGATCATTTCATGAGCTAGAGTACTTTATTCCATATGGCATCCTGCACGTCCATATGGCTTCAGGAATTAGAGAGGTATATTTGTCAAAATATTCAATCAATTGCAGCCCTTAAAGTTGATAATGTTATGTGTTTGGAGCATACACCATCTCTTGAATATGGGGGGAAGTCAAAGGAGCAAATGCCAGCCAAAGGAAAATCATAGTGAGTTTATATTCAGCAGAGAGAGAAAAGGAAGAAAAGAGCCCCACACTGCTGTAATTTAATCTAAATCATGTGAACGATATTGACTCAATGCTGAAATAACCTACTCACGGGTAAAAGCAATGTATAATAAGGTTTATTCAAATAAGAATGGGGCAGGAAATTCTGATTATTTTACATTTCAATTGGCATAATTTCAGAATTTCAACCATATATAAAGCAGTTACCTTGGAGAAAAAGACTTGTAATAAGCAAACTTCAACACCTTCAAAATATTTCAGGTTTTTTTTTTTTAATTCTTCTCTACCACTGATCTTCCCAACCCTACTTTATTTTTTTTTAATTTTTAAAGGTTTTTTATTTATTTATTTGACAGACGGAGATCACAAGTAGGCAGAGAGGCAGGCGGAGAGAGAGGAAGGGAAGCAGGCTCCCTGCCGAGCAGAGAGCCTGATGATGAGATGATGCGAGACTTGATCCCAGGATCCTGGGATCATGACCTGAGCTGAAAGCAGAGGCTTTAACCCACTGGGCCACCCAGGCGCCCCCCCCAACCCTACTTTAAAGATTGTACTTAACCCCTTCTGGCTTTGGCTGCCTGTAAACTGTTTCAGTTGTAACTGATTTGTGAATTCTTCTGCAAGTTAGCCTTTCTAGATAAAGGGCTCTCAGGGTGAGTGGCTGTCCGCTGTGGAATATACCAACCACAGTGCAGATACTGTTTCTTTCTACATCCCACCATCTGCCTCTGGTGGCTCTGGGACTGAGTGGGGCAGGTTGCTCAGCAGGGCGGGCATAGCTTCCTGCGCAACAGGTATTTTTGCAGGGCGAAAAAGACAAGCAAAGGAAAGGAAAAAAGAAATGAGGATGAGCTGGCACTGTATTTCAGCGAAATTCTCCCAAGGGAGAGAAGACAGAGAATGTAAAGACTCCAATGCTATGTAGAATAGCGAGTTAGCTACTGGAGAAACAAGGTCAGTTTCCCTGGGGGGCGGAAAAAAATAATCAGATACATCAGTTAATAGATAGGCAGAAAAGCCTGCCAGGGCCACAGGGCACAAAGAGACCAATTTTCTCAAGTGCATTTCATTTTAAATTAACTGCTCTCAGATTGGGATGCAGAATAGACCCAGGACAAGTTGGGGGAGTAAACACAATGTGTGTGTGTGTGTGTGTGTGTGTGTGTGTATGAATGTATACACAAAGGAACTTCTACATGATGGAATTCAAAATATATTTTGCTTTATCAGAGAATTATCTTCCAGATATTGTGGCGAAACTTGAATCCCACAAACATTAGCAAATTCCCTTCATTTCTGCTCATATTTACTACTTGTCAGCCAGCAGAACCCCAGGAGTGCCCACCTCTGGGGCTCACCTTACAAATTGGCAAGAGAGTGCCTTTCAAACAACACAATGAAACTCCAAAGTTGGAGCTGCAGCAGGCACGAACCTACTAAAAAACAAATAACACACCAAGGCCTATCGAGTCTAAGAGACCTGTGCTAGGACATCGGGATTGATAGTACTCAAGGAAAAGATTCCTCAATTTTTATATAAATTCTTTGGTGTGCACAGATCACATCCCAACACAGCTGGCCTGTTCCAAGCTCATGTCATGTGAGCTCCTGTAAGAAGGCAGTGGCTCCCTGGGCTCAGCAAAGGGCCTGCTGTCCCTCTGGCCTTCAGACATGGATGCAGTCCCGGGGCTGTCTGTCCAAACCTTCCCCTCTCTGTGCAGACCTCCCCGGCTTCGCCAGATCCCACTGGTTCTTCCTTTCAGGGACCTCTAGCTCTGTATAATTGAGTGTTCAGTGACATTCTTCAAGTTTCTTTCTCCTCCTTTGTCTCTCTAAATAGTTGTAAACTCGAAGAAAGCCATGGCTGTTTTTCTCTTAGTTACTTATCTTCAGGGCTTGGCACGGTGCTGAGGCTTTATGAAGTTGGTTGGCTTGGATGTGGAGAAACAGCACAAGAGAAAGCCTGCCCCTTAGTTTTAGCCGACTCCTTGCTTGGTGGGAGTGTGTGCTGGGGATGAGACAGAATGACATCCAATTAAGTCACAATGACACCACTCTGACTATCCTCAGAGGGTGGCTTGGAGAGAATAGAATCAGCAAGAATCTGGGAACAGAAAAATCTGGCTTTGAAGCTTGACTTTTGTATTTACTACATTGAGCAAATCTTTCTCTAGATTGAGCAAATCTTTCTCTTTCTTTCTCTCTCTCTCTCTTTATTTTTTTTCATTAGGAAAATTGGAATAATACAACTTTCTTGCATCTTTTGGGGGTTATTCAATGGGGTAGTGCATTAGAGAAGACCTAACATGGGCAGAACATTGTTCCTGTGATTCCCTTCCTGAGCTAGTAACCAGTGACCTTTTTTCCTAAAATCCCTGGAACTGGGGTGCCTGGATGGCTCAGTGGGTTAAAGCCTCTGCCTTGGCTCGGGTCATGATCTCAGGGTCCTAGGATCGAGCCCTACATCAGGCTCTCTGCTCTTCGGGGAGCCTGCTTCCCCTCTTTCTCTGCCTACCTCTCTGCCCATTTGTGATCCCTGTCTGTCAAATAAATAAAATCTTAAAAAAAAAAAATCCCTGGAACTAATTTCTGTTGCCCTTGATGTAACCTTTTTGAGAAAATCCACAAAGAAGTTCCTGTGAGGAAAGTCTGGGGATTCAAAAGCCCAGAGGGAACTGGTGGGTGACTAGTCCAAGGCTCCCTACTCATTAGATACACACGGCTCAGCAATTAGCACTCCTAGTCATGTGTAAACACACACACATTTAATTTCAATATAAATTTGTATATGTATAAGCAATCATAATCTATGGTATTAGTTTTTCATTGCTATTACAATTACTGCAAACTTGAAACAATACGATAAAACAGATTATTATTTTACAGCTCTGTTCACATGGGTCTCACAGAGCTAAAGTCAAGGTGTTGGCAGGGAGGTGCGTTCCTTTCCAGAGGATCTAGGGGAGAATGTGTTCCTTGACTTGTCCGGCTTCTAGAGAGTTCCTCCATTCCTAGGCTCACGGCTTTGGCCTCCTTAAAGGCAGCAGTGGCTGCCTAAGTCCTTTTCACATTGCTGTCTTTCTGGTTCTCCCACTGTGGCCAGGAAAGGTCTACTTCTAAGGAACTATGTGATTATATTGGCCCACCTGGATAAACCAGAATAAGCTCCACATCTTAAAGTCGTTAACCTCACTCACATCTCCGAAGTCCCTTTCTCCCCGTAAGTTAAGATATTCACTCACTAGCACGGTTAGGCCATGGGCATTTTGGGGGGTGGGAGGGATTATTCTGCTTATCTCGATGATGAGGCATGCACTGCACACCTCAGGCATGCGGAAGGCATAGACAGCCGAGGATTTCTAAGCCACCTCAGTCTATAAGACGAATCCATCTCTTCTGCAAACTTCTATGACACTACAAATCTCTTCTTAGGCTGCTGCACGTCTGGCCTCCTGCCTCCTCTAGACTTCATTGCATTCATGAGAAGTGTGGAAGCAACTGCTATAAAAACAAAGCTCTCTGAGTCTCCTATTTCTGTCTGATCCACCCCCTTCTCTGCCAGACCTAGCTTGGGTTCTTGTTATTCAAACTGGGCTTTCATCCGCTCACACTTCCTGAAACCTTCAGGCTGCACCAAACTGTTGGAGGCTGGACCTACTCCTGATACTTCCCACCCAAGGTACGCCTGCTCCCGAATCTATCCTGAGGCCTCCAGGACAGAAAGAGCCCAGGGAGAATATAACTATTTTCAGGAAGTTACCGTCCTATTTCTCACTGTAGTGTTATTTTGGCATTGACCCTTCTCCCGTCCCTCAACCTTTTTCTGGTCTCTGCATGCTACAGACTAGCGCTCGGTCAGAGGACCATCCCCTCTGCAGCCCTCGGTCCATCTGTGTCCCAGCACCACTGGGTACCTCGTGCTCTGCTAAACTCTTACTCTGAAGGAGGTACCTTCAGAGCACCCTGTTGGGACAGAAACAGACACTTGAGCTAATTTGATCCCATTGTTGGGAATCCTGGACTTGAATGGGAATCACAGGGAAGAGATGCTTTCGATCTCTGTCTTGTACTACTGAGGATGGTGTTAATCAAATCCAACAGGATCTACCTTTGCTTCATGTTTTCTCTGATTCTGCTATGTTGGCTTCATCCCACGGTGCTTGTGGCAGCCACTGATGGATGGCTTGAACTATTTGATTACCATTCAAATTCCAACCCTTTCCAAAGTCAGACATCCATGAACTTGTTGGTAATATGTCACAAAATTTTAAAAACTGTGTTAGTTTTAACTGGATTACTCCTCACTGACTTTTTTTCTCTCTTAAAAATGTTGGCAATGCCTTCTCTTGCTGGGCGTCATGTCTTCCTCAATAATATTACTCTGGATTATTGCGTTGCATAATAGAGTTTGGGCTGACACAGCTACTCTAAGATTTACTTATGTATGTAGTTATTTTTAAGATTTTATTTATTTATTTGAGAGAGAGAGGGAGAACACGAGCAGCGGGGAGGGGTAGAGGGAGAAGCAGACTCCCTACTGAGCAGGGAGCCCAATGCAGGGCTCGATCCCAGGACTCTGAGATCGTGACCTGAGCTGAAGGCAGACATTTAACCAACTGAGCCACCTAGGAATCCATATAACATTTATTTAAAAAAATAAATAAATAACACTGGTGAAACAGAGAGTGAATGATTAGACCACTTTCCTTTGAATAAAAACATATTGATGAAACCCGCAAGTCATTTTTTTCCTACTTTGGAACCGGTTGTCTATTTGTCTGATTTTAAACATATAAATATTATAGACATTCACATTTCACATTATGATTTTGTCCTGAAAATAGTAAGAAAAATACTTTTCTTGGGGCTTCTGGGTGGCTCAGTCTTTTACGTGGTTGCCTTTGGCTCAAGTCATGATCCTAGGGTACTGGGATGAAGCCCCACGACAGGCTCCCTGCTCAGCAGAGAGCCTGTTTCCCCCTCTCCCTCTGACTGCCTCTCTGCCTACTTGTGCTCTCTATCTCTCTGTCAAATAAGTAAATAAATAAAATCTTTTAAAAAAGGAAAAATATTTTTCTTAATATTTTCTGAGATGATATCTTTGTATTTTAAACCCTGTGTTTGATAACTGAAGAATATATTGCCCTGAAATGTAATTATATCTTGTCTCTTCCTACAGTGACTCTTTTCGGTGTGGAGTGAATATTTTTCCTCAAGTTTGGCCAATGCAAATGTTGATTTGGTAAAACAATTGACATTTCTTTTTTTTTTTTTTTAAGATTTTTTAAAATTAATCAATTAATTAATTTATTTAGAGCTCAGGCAGACAGAGTGGTAGGCAGAGGCAGAGGGAGAAGCAGGCTCCCTGCTGAGCAAGGAGCCTGATGTGGGACTCGATCCCAGGATGCTGGGATCATGACCTGAGCCGAAGGCAGCCGATTAACCAACTGAGCCACCCAGGCGTCCCTACAATTGACATTTCATTTACTTGTCCCAACTTCCTTTTCAGAAATTATATAGATAATATTAAAGGGCCTATTGCGTTTTTTTCACAAAGATCTATCCAACAAATCATATGTCCAATGGAAGTTACATCTTTTTTTCCAATTGCCTCGCTTGTTATTCAACCATGAGCTCTAAAATTTTTCATTGAGATGAAATTCAAATAACACAAAATTAATTATTTAAAGTATACACTCCGAAAGAAAACCCTATACCCATTAAGCAGTCACTCCCAATTCCCCACTAATCCTAGGCCCTGGAAGATAAGGCCTTGTTTCTGTAACTATGGATTTACCTATTCTGGATATTTCATATAAATGGAATCAAACAATATATATCTGTTTGCATCTGACTTTTTTTTACTTAGCATGATATTCTTGAAATTTGTCCAAATTGTAGCATCTATCAGTACATCAACTTTAGTGCACATATATACCGTAATTTATCTTTTTGCTTCCTAGTGGACATTTGAATTGTTCCAAACTGTTGGCTATTGTGAATAGCACTGTTCAATTTTTTTGTATGGACACCTGTTCTCAAATCTTTTGGGTACCTATCTAGAAGTGGAATCGCTGGGTAATCTGGTGCTTCTCTTTGGCATTTTGAAGGAATCATGAAACTATTTTCCTCAGTGACCACATTAGTTTACATTCCCATCAAGAAAGTATGTAAACCTGGAGGTTCACAGACTTGTACCCCTGGGGCTAATAATACATTATGTTTATAAAAAATTAAAAAAAATAAATTAAAAAAAAGTGTGTGTGTTCCAATTTCTCCATATCATTGGCTTTTGCTAAATTTATGAACTCTAGTAAGTTGAAAAAAAATTCTTTGGGATTTTCCAGAGGTGGGATAATGTTATATTGCAAAAAGAAATAATTTTTTCCATCCACATTTGGATGCCTTTTATTATTAATTTTCTTGTCTAAGTTCTCTGGGTACAACTTCCAGTATAATTGAATAGCAGTGATGAAGGTAGGCATCCTTACCTTATTCCTTAATTTGGGGGTGGAAGATCTTTCAATCTTTCACTAGTAAATATAGCATTTGCTAGTCTTTTTAGAAATATCATTTATCATCTTAAGTAAGTTTTCCTCTATTCTTAGTTTTCTGGGTGTTTTTATCATGAAAAGTTGTTGAATTTTGTCAAGTGATTTTTCCCCATCAATTTAGATGATGATCTATGTTCATCTGTGGGATCATCTTTTTCTTGATTATGTTAATTGTGATGTATCACAATAATTGATTTTCTTATGCTTAATAACTCTTGAATTACTGGGGTAAACCCCACTTGGTTATGGTGTGCAGTCCTTTCCTCCCATTGTTGCATTCAGTTTATTTTTGTTGAGGAAATTCGCATCTATGTTAATTAGAGAGGTCGATGATTTTTCTTTTCTTCTGGTGCCTTTGGCTGGCTTTAATAACAGTAATGTTGACCTCAGAGAAGGGATTAGGAAATATTGTCCCTTCTTATATTTTTTGGAAAATTTTGAGAAGGGTTGGTATATGATCCATTTAGTGTTTGCTAGAAGCCATCAGTGAGCCTTCTGGTTCTGGAGTTTTCTTTTTCTTGGAGGTTTTTGATTACTGATTTGGTCCCTTTACTTGTTAGAAGTGTGCTTAGATTTTCTACTTCTTGAGTCAGTTTTGGTAATTTCTAGGACTTTTTCCATTTTGTCTGTCTATTCTAGCTATGTTTGGTGTATGTTGTTCTTAGCATTCTTTTATAATCCTTTTCTGTGAGATTAGTAGTGATGTCACTTCTTTCATTTCAGATTTTAGTTATTTACATCTTCTTTCTTTTTTTCTTTGTCAACCTACCTAAAGGCCTTGCTAATTTTTTGTGAATTTTTTCAAAGAACAAATGTTTGGTTTTGTTGGTTCTCTATGTTAGTTTTTTTTTTCTGTACTCTATTTCATTTATTTCCACTTTAATCTTTATTAGTTCCTTTCTTCTTCTAGATTTGGGTTCAGTTTGCTGTTATTTTTCTAGATTCTTAATGTTAGGTTCTTGATTTGAGACCTTTCTTCTTAATGCAAGTGCATTTACAATTAATTATTTACAACTATTAATTTATTTACAACTATTAATTTCCCTGGACACAGCTGCTGCATCCCATAAATTTTTCTTCCTCACAAAGTATTTTCTAATTTTCTAATTTTTTTTTTTTTTTTTTTAGAAAGAAAGGGTTGGGAGGAGCAGTAGAGGGAGAGGAGAGAGAAAGAATCTCAAGCAGTTTCCATGTCTAGTGTAGAGCCTGACAAGGGGCTCCATCTCATGACCCTGATAATTATGACCTGAGCTGAAGTCAAGAGTCAGACCCTCAACTGACTGAGTCACCCAGGTGCCCCCTCTAATTTTCTTTGTTATGAATTTTTTTACCTATTGTTTATTTAAGAATGTGCTGCTTAATTTTTACATTTGTGAATTTTCCAGATTTCTTTTGTTATTTGATTTTAACTTATTTCATTGTGGTCAAAGAAGATACTTTGTAGAGTGTGAATTTCTTAAAAGTATTGAGACTGCTTTTGTAGCCTAATATATATCCTGGAGAAAGTTCTCTATGTATTTAAGAAGAATGTGTTCTGCTTCTGCTGTGTGGGATGTCTGTTTGTGGGTTTACAGGACTGTTAAAGTGCTCTATTTCCTTAGTGATTTTCTGTCTGACTCTTCTATCCATTATTGAAAGTGGGGTATTGGGGTCACCCACAATTATTGTAGAACTATTTCTCCTTTCAATTCTGTCCCTTTGCTTCATGTATTTTGCAGTTTTGTTGTTTGGTGCATCCATGTGTTGTATAAGTGTTAGACCTTCCTGATGATAGAGCCTTTTATCAATGTATTATGTCCTTCTTGGTCACTTATAACAGTATTTGATTTAACCGCCCTCTTGTCTGGTATCAGTATAGTCACTGTAGCTTCCTTTTCATTATAATTTACATGGAATGTCACTTATTATTCTTTCATTTTCAACTTATTTGTATTTTGGATCTAAGGTGATTTGTTTTGCAGACAGTATATGGTTAGATAGCTGTATTTTAACCAATATGTTTAATCCATTTATATTTAGTGATTACTTATAAGAAAAAGCTTACTTCTGCCATTTTGATACTTTTTCTTTATGTTATATCTTTTGTTGTTGTTCCTCAGTTCCTCTAGTAAATACTACCTAGATGCCTGGGTGGCTCAGTGGGTTAAGCCTCTGCCTTCAGCTCAGGTCATGATCTCAGGGTCCTAAGATAGAGCACTGCATTGGGCTCTGGGCTCAGCAGGGAGCCTGCTTCTCTCTCTCTCTCTCTTCCTGCCTCTCTGCCTACTTGTGATTTCTCTCTGTCAAATAAATAAATAAAATATTTTAGATAAATATATAAATAAATACTGCCTAGTTTCTTTTGTGTTTGATTCTGTGTGTGTGCTTTCCTCTCCTCATCTTAATTTTCCATATATATATTTAGAAGATTTCATCTTTAGCTAATATCTACACCCAATGTGGGGCTTGAACTCACAACCCTGAGATCAAGAGTCACATGCTCCCCTGACTGAGACAGCCATGTGTCCCCTTTCTGTATATTTTTATGTTATTTTCTTAGTAGCTAACTTGGGGATTACAACTAACATCCTAAATTTATAACAATCCAGCTTAAATTGATGTCATCTTAGCTTTAATAGCATATATAAATTCTACTTCTGTACAATTAATCCCCTTTCCCTTTATGTTGTTGGTGTGTTTATAGATATATAGATATATATCTATACACACACACACACACACACACACACACACACACACACACTGTATGGCTTTTAAATCCTATGAAAACAAAAAGTAGAGTAGCAAACCAAAAATATAATTCTGGCTTGATATTTACCCATGTAATTACATTTATTGGTGTTCTTTATTTCTTTTTCTGGCTTTGAGTTACAACTAAGCATCCTTTAATTTAATCCTGAGGGTTAAATCCTGAGGGACTCTCTTTTTTTGAGGACTAAATCCTGAGGGACTTTTTTGCTTTCCTTGCAAAGTAGGACTACCAGCAATAAACTCCCTCAGTATCTGTTTGTCTTAGGATATCTTAATTTCTTCTTCATTTTTAAATGATAATTTTACTGGATATTAAATTCTTGGTTGGAAGTTTTGGGGTTTTTTGTTTGTTTGTTTGTTTTAAGCACTAGAAATATGTCCTCCCCATCTTATCTGCTACTTTCAAGATTCTCTTTGCCCTGTCTCTCAATAGTTTGATTAGAATATATCCACTGTAGGGGTGCATGTGGCTCAGTCCTTTGAGTGCCTGATTTGGTTTTCGGCTCAGGTTATGATCTCATAGGTCATGGAATTGAGCCCCATATTAGGCTCCTTGCTCAATGGGGAGACTGCTCGGGAATTCTTTCCCTCTGCCCCTCTCCCACTTGCACTTGTGTGAGCTCTCTCTCCCTCTCAAATAAATAAACAATTTTTTTTTTAATGTAGTTACATGGTGCCTGGGTAGCTCAGTCAGTTAAGTGTCTGCCTCCAGTTTAGGTCATGATCCTGGGGTCCTGAGATCTCTTCTCTCTCTCTCTAGCAAATAAATAAAAATCTTAACAACAACAACAAAGAATGTATTCACTGTAGATCTTTTTTAGTTTATCCCACTTAGAGTCCTTTCAGGTACTAGAGTCTGCAGATTCATCTTGTCTTTCACCAGAATTGGGAATGTTTTAGCCATTATTCTTTGTGTGCCATCCCCTTCTTCCTCTCTCTTCTGAAACTAACAGAATTCCATGTAGGTATATTAGTGATGTCTCACACATTCTTTAGACCACTTATTTTTCTTCATTTATTTTATTTCTGCTACTCAGGCTTGATAATTTTAATTGCCCTATTTTAAGTTTATTGGTTCTTCTTCTACCTGCTCATATCAGCTGTTGAAACTCTCTAGTAAATTTTTCATTTCAGTGATGGTATTTTTCAGCTTTTCCTATTTGTTTCCTTTCTCTATTTTATTTCTCTTTACTGAAATTATATATTTGTTCATATATTACTATCCCTATCTCCTTTAATTCTTTGTCCACCCATTGTTTTCGGTAACTCTTTGATCACACCTTAGACAGTTGATGTAATGTCTTTGTCTAGTTAGTCCTGTGTCTTCTGCAAGGACAGTTGCTGTCAATTTCTTTTATTCCTTCTGTGAAATTTCTGTCCCTTTGTACATCTTGTGAATTTTGTTATTGGTGGTAGCACCTGCACATTTTCATTATTACAATGTGCTAGTTGTAGGAATCAGAGTCTTCCTACTTCCCATGTTTTTCATGTTTTTCCTTTCTGAGAGGTACAGTAATCATTTGTTTAGTGAATTTTCCAAACTGGTTCTGCAAAGGCAGTGTGTGTGTGTGTGTGTGTGTGTGTGTGTGTGCGTGTGTGTGTGTCACTGAACTCTCTGTTCCATCATTAGAGTGATCAGTCAGTGATCTGAAGAGATTTCCTTCAGTGACAAGTACTGTCCTAGTTTTTGTAGTTTGACTCTGAGCTAGGCTATTATTTTCAACACTTAGCCAGGCCTCTTACAACTCTACTTTGTCTTTACCTTCTTGCCCAGAGTCCAAAAATCAGCGAGGAATGCAAGCTTAGTGTCATCTCTGGTCTTTTCAGAGTAGGCAACCAGCCCCAGGCTCACATTTTGGACTTGTTTCCCAGGTGTTTGCAGTAGCTTTTTAGCTTACTCCCCTGAGAATCTACCTCCTCAGCTTCCTGCCTCCTAGACTTCAGTGTACCTGCTTCTTGACCTGTATAGTATCTCTCTCCCTATGGGTAGTATATATACCTTTAAAAGCTACTAGCAGATATCACCTTGGGAAACCAGATGGGAGAAAATCAGAGGCAAGCCTTTGTGTTGGTCCCTCAGAATCAGCACATACAATAAGGTCTATAACCTCTCCAGCTCCACCTTGGCAAGTTACATTAGAAATTCAGGCTGATATCCCTACAGCTACTGCCAGAGATAGTAGGCCAGTAGGCAAAACTGTCAAAATGTTTTTTTTTTTTAAACTGAGATTTACCAGTATCTTTCTTCATGAGGTACTTCCCTGGTTGCTGCAAATTTTGATTAAAGAATTCTTAAAAAGTTGATTCTACCTGGCTTGAGTGGATGGACCAATGGTTGAAACTCTTTCTTCCATCATTTGTCATGATATCACTCTTGAGTTTATTATTTATTATTTTACTCTACGGGATCTATACTGGAGAATGACAAATGGTATTTATTCCTAAGGAAATGATAACACTTTGGTGGTGATAAAGTGTAATAACACTGTGAAAGAGGCATTCTGGGTGCTGTAGAAACCTCAGGGAAAGGATGTGACCTGATCAGGGGGTGATATGTCACAGTTACTGAGTCTTGCAGGATTCGAGGGGGCAGTGGGCTTAAAGGATTCCAGGCAGAGGAAATCGATGGTACAGATTTGCAAAACAGTGTGAAATGCTGAGTGTGACACATAATCTGGTACAGCTGGGGGACTGAAGCAAGTGTTGACTTCACTAGATTTTTTCTGCCAAAAAAAGTTACCTGGTAGCATGGTTGATACAGAGGAGGACACTTTGGACACTATCAGGCTGGAGGTAGAAAGAAGGGTCAGGGGGCGCCTGGGGGGGCTCAGTGGGTTGAGCCTCTGCCTTTGGCTCAGGTCATGATCTCAGCGTCCTGGGATCGAGCCCCACATCGGGCTCTCTGCTCAGCGGGGAGCCTGCTTCCTCCTCTCTCTCTCTGCCTGCCTCTCCGCCTACTCATGATCTCTGTCTGTCAAATAAATAAATAAAATTGAAAAAAAAAAAGAAGGGTCAGCAGGCCATTCAACCCAAAAATGATGGAAACTTTTGCTAAGGTAATGGCATGGGGTGGAGAGCATGCATGGATTTTATCCTTAATTTAAGAGGTTGGATCTGCGTAACTTGGTGACAGTTCAATGTCACCAAGGAAAATGTGGTACAAAATAACTCCCAAATTTGTGGCTTGCATAGCTAAATAAATAAAATGGAGGAAGCCTTGTATCTGACAAGGGGAAAAGATGAGGTCATTTTTAGGTCTACCATTTCTGAATTTCCATGGGACATTCAAGTGGACTTGACTTTTCTTTTTTCTTTTTAAACTTTTTAAGATTTTATTTATTTATTTGATAGAGAAAGAGAGAGAGAGAGAGAACAGCAGGGGGAGCAGGGATAGGAGAGGGAGAAGCAGGCTTTCTGCTGTTCAAAGAGCCCAATGCAGGACCCAAGCCCAGGACCCTGAGATTGTGACCTGAGACGAAGGCAGACATTTAACTGACTGAGCTACCCAGGCACCTCTGGACTTGACTTTTCAATTGATTTTTCATTTGTTTGACAAGTATTTGTCAAAGTGTCTGGGACACAGGAGAAAGGTGTAGACAATTGCTATATACATAGGAATCATCTAATGCAAAACCTTTCTTTTCTTCACTGTTATAACTTTTTAAAACAAAAACAAAACAAAAAACCCTTATGAGTTTTTTTTTCCTGGCCCAAAAACAAAACAAAGCAAACCAAACTAAAGAACTAATTTTTGAAAGAAAAGTTTTACAAAACATATATGTATAAAAGGATGTAAATTGAGAATACACGAGGAACTCATGTACATCACTAATAAGAAGAAACACAACCTAATAAGTGGGCCAAAGATTTGCATAGCTTACCAAAGAAGAGAACAGAGGAGCCAGTAAACACATGAAAGGATCTCACCCTCCTTAATCATAAAAGAAGTGCAAGCTAAAGCAGATATTACAGCACTCTATACCCACAAGAATGCACAAAGTTTCAAGACTGACAGGGCCATGTATTGATGAAGATGGGAAGCAACAAGAACATTCAGGTATTGTCTACAGGAAAGCAAAATGGTATTACTGCTTTGGAAATAAGTTTGAGAGTATTGTAGAAAGTTAAACATAGTTCTGCTATATGACCCAACAATTCTATTCTAGGCATCTACCCAAGAGGAATGAAACCACACGTCCACACAGGTACTTTTATAATAACCCCTAACAACTCACAATGTTTGTCAACAGGTGCTTTACTACTCAGCAAAATAACAAAGTATTGATACATGCATCACCATGGGTGAACTTCTACAATAATGTACAAAATGAAAAACAGCAAAGACTCTATGCTTGTCTTAGTCTGTTTGGGCTGCTGTAACAAAATAGATCAGGTGTCTTATAAACACCAGAGATTTATTTCTCACAGTTCTGGTGGCCAAGTCCAAGATCAGGGTGCCAGCATGCTTAGGTTCTGGTAAAAGCCCTCTTCAGGGTTTCAGACTGCCCACTTCTCACAGTGTCTTCACATGGTGAAAGGGGACAGGGAGTTCTGTGGAGCCCCTTCTAAGAAAACCAGTCCCACTCGTGAAAGCTCCATTCTGATGAGCTGTGTACATCCCAAGGGCCCAAACTCCTAATACTATCTTTGGGGGTTAGGATTAGTCAGACCATAGCTATATCATATGTTCCATTTATGTGAACTTCTAGAAAAGGCAAAACTATAGTGTCAGAAAGCAGATCAGTGGTGGCCTGGAGCTGGGGGCTAGGAGAGAGACTTAATTTAAATGAGCCATGAGGAGCTCTTTAGTGCCAATGGAATGACTTTGTGTCTTGATTGCAGTGGTAGTTATGTGACAGAAAGCAACTGCCAAAATTCATGAAATTAGACACTTCATGTGGATGACTTTTATTATGTGTAACTTGTACATCCATAAAGCTGAAAATAAAGAACTAATCCCAATAAAAGGATGAAGTAAATATGAATGCACTTAATAAAATCTTTAAAAATAAGCCCTTGTTGAAAACAGGAATTTGTTACCATGTTGACATTATTCTTGTTCTGCAATATCCCTTTGGCTTCATTTGGTCTTTCAGAAGAATATATTTGCCAGTGAAAGCTGTGCTTTCTCAGATTGTGTGACACTATCTATGTGTCAGCCCCATAGCAAACCTTATCTCTACTTGACTTTTTGAGATACTATTACAGGAAGCTCTCATTTTTGCTCCCACAGTAATGGCTAGGGCCAAGAACGTCCTTAATGGCACAATGCTGTTTCCTACCACTTTAAACTAGCAGTATGGACAGCCCTTTGTTGTCTTTTCCATCACCTGCAAATGGTTCGTGCCATCTCCTGGAAAGAACTGTCCCCCTTTGGGTTCTAATTGTAAGCATAGCCCTCTTTACAATGACTCAAATGCATCCTTTGAAATGTGGCAAAGCCCTGCGTTTGTACTGCAGCCACTTTATACCTCTGTGATACATTAAAAGGTGTAATCCAGCTGAAATGTAAATCACCGTTCTTGAAAACAAATCACAAATGGAGATAACAGGGCTGCAGAGCAGCTTTAGGCTTTGGGGGACCCACCTATTTCTTTCAGGTCTAAATTGCAGCCACATTGCTATCAAGGGTAATAGGGGGTTGCTGAGGCATGCTGATTACAAGGTGATGGTAAACAATGCTTTTAAACGCAGCGCCTGAATAGAAGAACACACAACATTAATCACTCAAATTCAAAAAGACTCACAGGAGGAAAGAGTCGTTTTCCTATGTGCTATAGCTCTCCCTAAGTCCTGTAAGATAGCCCACACAAGGATCCCCTGGTAGAACACTATTTTTTATTCCTTAGAAATCATCACCAATTTAATGTGAAATGCTAATTGCTAGTCCATTGGTAAGAAGAAAAAGCAACGATGAATTTTGTTTTGTTTATGACCATGATAAGCTATTATTATTGCGTTATTATTACTACTGCTACTACTACTACTACTACTATAATAAATGAGGTTTAAGGATTTTACGAGTTGAAAGAGGGAGAGGAATTATATAACCATCTCTTACTTTGCTCTTTCCTTCATAGAAGGTGATAAGGATGCTGCATGAGATCATAGGTCCCTTCTGAGATAGAAAGTTCCCTGAACCGTTTCTAAGTCCTGATTGCCATGCTTAGTTAACTGAATGAGTAGCTTCAGCTTGTGAAACTCTAAACACTGAATGGTAGGCCTGAGCTTACTATAAGCTAGAGTTCAGACCAGAGGGGCATCAGTTGACTTGAGATAAGACAAGAGACTTCTGGTTGGTTGGCTCGGATTCTTTTTTTTTTTTTTTTTTTTGTGAAATTGCTTACATAATATTTATACCTCTAGAGAATACCACTTTTTTTTTTTTAAGATTTTATTTATGTATCTGACAGGCAGAGATCACAAGTAGGCAGAGAGGCAGGCAGAGAGAGAGAAGGAAGCAGGCTTCCCACTGAGCAGAGAGCCCGATGTGGGGCTCCATCCCAGGACCCTGAGATCATTACCTGAGCCGAAGGCAGAGGCTTTAACCCACTGAGCCACCCAGGCGCCCTAGAGAATACCACTTATAGTTTACATCTTCTATATTTACTTAGACCAGAAACAGAGATAATTAATCCATACAAACTTCAACTTGCTGGATCAACTACCTCACAAATGTGTAGATCAAATCTATTCCCTTCTCTTGCTAAGAATTTTAAACAGTTGTTCCATTACATTAAACAAAATCCCAGTTCCTTAGTTCAGCTTTCAAGCTGACAGTGATCTGGTTTCATCATTGTCCTTCTTAGTATCATCTTCTACTTGCCCTACAAAAGCTCACCCCAGCTAACATTAGTTTTCAGTCACTCTCTGAGTTTTCCTTTTTTTTTTTTTAACCTTTTCTTCCTAAACTACTTTTTATCAAATTGCCTATTTGAGTATCATTGAATGTTCTGCCCACCCCTCTGTCCATTCATTCATTAGACAATCACAGCCAGGAGCTGTGGATAGGAATTGACATGGATACAAAATTGGCCTAAATTTCAAAGTACTCATGGTCTACTTGGAGAGAACGGGTTGGAGAACCAACACAATCTTAGCCCATCTCAACAAGTGTAGGGGTAAAAAGTTATATTAAGAGCAAAGATGGCATATAAAATTATCCCATCCTACTGTCTGGTATTTCTTTGCAGTTACTTAAGTAAGTCACAGCTCACTGGACAGTTATCCTCACAGTCTTATTTGAACTCTTCCTGAGGGGTTTATGACCCTTGAAGTTAGGAACGTGGATGAATTGAAGTGTGAGATAAAGACTTCTTTCTATATAAAACACTTAGTATCTATGAAGATATCTTAAAAACTTCCAATTCATCAAATATGGAGTAAATAACTTTGGTGTGAATCAGGTCAGGTCATGTGGGGAATGGCAGTTACTGGTGATAAATGTGAGGCATTCCTGTGTATCCTGAACTCTCTGGGGACTAGAGTGGGGTTTGTGGTGCCAAGCTGCTTAACAAAGCTACTAAAAAATATGGAAGAAAGGAAGAATGGAAGGAAGGAAAGAAGGAAGGAAGGAAGGAAGGAAGGAAACAGCTAAAACCCTAACTCCAAAACTCTCTTCCTCCATGACCTTGGGTAAATTCATCTATCTTCTTGAATCTGAGTTTCTAAGATTGTAGGGAAAATACTGAGCTACATTATTTTTCAGATCCTATCTATTCCAATACACTATTAGCTAAGAAGTTCTGGAAGCTTCAGCAATCTCAGCAACATTGTTTTAATGAGGATACTTTAAAAAATATCTATATTTTATGTATAGATATATATCTCTTTTATATCTTATCTATATAGAAAGAGATATAATAAGATTTTAAATACTCCCCCCAGATGACTACCCTTTCCTACACATGAATAACAGTGGCCTATGTTTTAAAAAATTTAAATGTGTGAGCATTTTCTTTCTTTGTGATATAAACTTTGTTGATTCCACTCTTCATGCCAGAAATGATTAGAGTAGCTTTGATTTTGTAGTTTGAATCCTACAGTCTGCAACCTGTAGGAGAGAAATGGTCTAAGAGATAAGGTATAATTAGATTTCTTTCCAATGTATTTTATTCTTTGTTGCAGAATAAGATACGGCGTAGTTCTGTTTGTGGGGGTTGGTGATAATTAAATGGCAATTCTGTGTAACTATTTTTGAAGGACTAAAGCAGTTGAACATTAACACATAAGAATCATATCATACCTAGCATCGCTGAAGCCACAGACTATATAGTGAAGGGCGCTCTGGCTGTCTTATAGGAAAAAGAAATCACTTGTATCTAACTGTGGCTTATTTGGATGAGTGCCTTTAATTATGTTTTTATAACTGTGATATTATTTTTCTTAAATGAGATGTAACTAACTTTTACAGTGTTACTGTGTTAGACTTAGGAGTTAGACTTAGAAGTGATTAGTTGTTCAAATCCACTTGTGCAGATGAAAGGAGTCTGTTTAAAAATATGCATGGATGACAGGCATGAACCATGGGCCCTGCCAGGAAAATGGGCCTCTGTTGCCATCTTATTTATAAGGTGTTTGGGTGTTTGAGGTGGAGAATTGCAATGTTTTAGTAGGCAGAATTTCTCTATGTGCACTCTCTAGTGTATGCTAATTTGGGGACTTGTGTCACCTAGAAATGGGAACTCTGGTTAGCTTGTGAGAATCCATTAAGTTTTAGCTACAAGTATATGAATAATATTAATTTATTTCATAAATAGAATTTCTGATTTCAGAGACATGTCATAGAACAGAAATTTTCACCTTTCACTACGCAATCTAACTCGTGTTATACACGAGAACATAAGCGAAATACATATTTACAAAATTCAACTTAAAATTTCAATTGTAATCACACCTAATAATAAGAATATAACAGTATATTAGTTTCTGTGTACAATTTAATATAATGCTTTATGATCATAAGGTTTGCCTATATATGTATTTGTTTATTTTACAAAGCTTTGGTAAAAGACCTGTAAAAATATTCTGGAGGGCTTTGTCTAATTGTGACTTTTATTCCCAGAAGCAACCATTTTCCCCTTGTCCATGACCTAAGATCTTTGAAAAGTATCAAGTTTGTCTTGTAATGATCAAAGTATTCAATAATGTACACAAATGAAAGGTAGCTTCTATTTCATTACAAATTCAATTCAATCACAAAGGCAGCTGACAGTACAAATTTGTAACAAATTGGGCAATTCAAGAAGCTATATTAATGAATGCTATGAAACACAGGGATCATTTGTGAATGGACTTGAAAAATACACCTGTTGTTTCTAGCCACTGATAATAATCATATATCTAGGCCATAGGATAAGGCCGGCTTTCTTGGTTCATGCCGGTTAGGAAACAACTCTTCATTGTTACTTTGCCTGTGGAGAAGCCTTGCAAATGATGGGGACGACAGGAAACAAAGCTGTGGGAATTATTTAGTGCAACCCTATACTCAGACAGGTGCCACTTTTAGACATTTTAATTGATCTCATTTGTTAGTTATACCTGTAAATCACACTGTTATCATCCCTGAACAAGGAATGGAAACCAGAAATTGTCAGACTAAAGATAGCCGACCAAGTCCCCAAATGGACCAGCCATATAGATTTACTGGCTTAGTTTCACAACAGTACATTAGATTGAAATTGGATACCTGGAAAAATCCAAATTACATGAGGCCTCTTGTTTCTTTATATCACATTGGCAGAAAACATGGTTTAATATTCTACTGTGGCCAAAGCTGCATATCATATATTAAGATGCGTGTGTGTTTGTGTATGTGTGTGTGTGTGTGAAAGGAATTTCTGAAATTGTAAAAGGGTCCTCTGTTTTAGTACAGTAGGTAGCACTGTGGTACAGTACATATGATGCTTAGCCAGGGTCTTGTTAGAAAGTACCACTTTGCATCTGGTTACAGTGCTCTCCAGTATCTGAATGATGGAAAGATATAGGCCAAGAATATCAATGGATTGAGAATAAAGAAGCATTCAAAGATGTGGATTTCAAGGGAGTCCCAGCCTGGGTGGTGGTGGGCTGGGGTGGTCCTGCTTTTCTATGTTCTTTTAATGAATCTTTCAGGAATAGATAACCTCCATAAGATCCCCTGAATGAAGATGCTAGTCAATTAAATGTAGCTCCAGCAGAAAAACCATTACCAAAAACATAACCAACAGTGGTCACGCAGCATAAAAACAAACTTATTCTGTCTTTCCAGCTACTTTTCTAGGTTTATTGGACTCATCAGTGACAGTGTCCCCTAGACTTTGCATTGTAGATCCATTCCCATGACCATCACCCCAAAGCATTTAACATCAGCGTCTCTGCCTACTGGGGCTTTGCTTAACTGGAGGCCAAGTCAAATCCTCTTTTAGCTTCAACTCAGGGAATTGCTGTGTGAGATACAATCAGCTTTTCATCTACAATAGCAAGAATTGTAGTTAACAAATGAAATCCACATTAAGTTATAAAATGTTCTAAAATATTTTGTTGTGATCCCACTTAACAATGACTATGGCCCATGCAAAATATTGAGGTAACTGGCATAATGAGAAATGGCTACATTTGTACCAAGTAAGAGACACATAAAATATATTTATTTGATCAAATCTGAACTTTCAATGATCACCTGATCATGTTATCTGGGTTTCTTTAATCCCTAATTTATAGTGGTAAAATGTTCCATTTAACTTTTGAAGTTTTCTTTTATTTAAAACAGATTAACTGTACTTAGAAATGAGGTAAGAACAACATATAAACCCTCAGAAAATATATAATAATAGGGGCTCAGTTCATGATCTCAGGGATTTGAGATGGAACCCCACCTTGGTCTCTGTGCTTAGCATGGAATCTGCTGAAGTTTCTTTCTCCCTTTCCCTCTGCCCCTCCCTGCTCTTGCTTTCTCTTTCTCTCTCTAAAATAAATAAATAAGTCTTTAAAAATAAATAAAAATAATAAATAATAAAAGACTTGAGGTGAGGCACTATGACAGATGCTGTTGCTTTAAATGTATGAGAAATCTGTTACTGGATATTCATCAGATCCACGATTTTTAACCTTTTAGGGACATGAGACTCTTTAACGATCATATTAAAATCTCTCCCCAAAAGTGAAATCAACACACTTTATTATACCGGCTTTTGTATCTGGAAATTGATTCCCTTCACTTTCAGATTATCAAAATAATCTTCAGTCATGTCTTCCATGAACAATGAATTGACTTTTTTCTAGGAGATTTTCAAATTAGCCCATAGTATGCAAATGAATCCAAATCAGACTTTATTCTGCTCAAATGAAAATTTCAACAGGAAGGCTGCCGTTGTGTAGCAAAAGCTGCATTTGCAAACTGGGGTGTGGTCTTTGATAAAGAAGTGATCTTTAGCGTGAAATCAATAAATGTTTTGATCTGACTGCAGAAAGTGCTGAAACATCTCAGCTGTAGCTCTGCAGTAGCCAATTAAATTCAATGTCCCCTAGCTTACGTTGCCTGATGAGAGCAAATCTGTGTAAAGTACCACCCAAAATCTTGAAATTTATTCAAGTTGAAATCATGCAACATCATTTCTTCTGACCACAACTGTATTAGGTTACAAAGCCTGCATTGCAGGTCTGGAGGCCACGTGGAGACTTTGCCAAGTCCTGAGAGTAGATTAACAATGGACATCCCTAAATGTAGGGTCAGCATCTCCTTCCAAGAAGTGGTTCTTGGTTTGTTACTATGTCTTGGTGGAAAATGACCAGGCCCTTGCCAACCATGGTGCCCATCAAGAACAGACGTGTTAACTTGATTGTTGTTGACATAAGATCTGGCGTGCCAGGGAACACTAAATCATCCAGTGGATGAAATGTAGAGTGGATGAGGCCGGGGCCAGCCATGCACATGAAGGATGCATGAGCCATTGGATCATATTCCAATTGTGCCCATTCTTGCTTCCCTGCCACTCTCCTCCAGTGCACACCCATAGACTCATCAGGATTGCCCAAGGACTGAGGAAAAAAGAAATCTAACCTGAGAAACAGGTGACTGGCATCACTGAGAAGAGGGTTCAGGGGTGTTTCACTCCATTTATATGTGAAAAACACAGAGGAACGGAAATCCTCCCCAATGGCAGAACTTCAGATGGTTTATGTTATTCTGTAAGGGAAGAGCTGAAGTATGAGGCTATACTAATTGTGGCAGATTGGCCAGATGGTTAGGGATCTGTAAGGAGCAGTATTAGAGATACACCATAAAGAGGTATGTGGATAGGAATCTAGGAACAGATTCCAAAGGTGAGAATATTTGTCTCTGATTGAATGTTCAAAAAGGCTTCCACTGCAAAAGAGCCTCTTTGATAGCAGTGGGCATGTGAACTCAGCTCATCCCACTGTCTGTGCAGTATTTGCCCATTTGGCCACGATGGTAGAAATGGGAGCTATGGAGGTCTGAGAGCTCAATGAAGAGGTAGAGTTGCTGCTGTGTAGTGGGGTAGGATGTCCTGGGGATGGAGCACTGTTGAGCTCCTGGGATTCCCATGTGTTAACACTATTCACAGAGGAAGTTAATGGAGGATGATGGTGATCCTCTAGCATATACCACTTAAGAGTCACATACGTCAGAAGAGAAACTGTGGATCACCCCAGTGGGGTAAAGAACTCTAACCAGCTATGTGCTGGCCAAAGGTAAAAGGAGGTTGGTAATGAAAGAAGGAAGTCATATATGTGCAACCTTGACCATCTGGGAAACAAAGAGTTTAGTCTCTATCTGTATTTCCTTTCTTTTGGGTTATATACAATAATATATAATATATTTACAAATGTATTAAATAACATATATGTTCTGTTATTATATATTAATTATATATTATATATAATTTATGTATATATACTTCGTGGTTTCTTTCACTTCCCCAACTTGGGTGGATCGGTGGTAGTTAAATTATTTATTTTTTTCCAAACATCACAGAACACCAAGAACTGATTCCCACCCAGTAGGCTGAGGAATAGACATCACCAGGAATCCTTGGTTTGGAGCTAGATGACGATCAAATGACAGCAGATTGATGGTTTTCTTTGAGGAGAAAAATGAGTGTATTTCCACTTCTACAAGGGAGAGTTGCATTCAATTGCTTGCTGAGTGGGTGCCTTTCTATCTGGAGGTTTTTCAAAGGGAAGAAAAGTGTGGCTATTAGGCACAAGAGAGACATTTTGTGTACATCTATCCCTGAACTGGGAAGGATGGGGGAAACCAGAAACAGGGATGCTTTTCATGGTGCCTCTTTAGATAGCTGGAACTCCTACCTGGGAGGGTCTCTGGCCCCTTTCACCTGCTGGATTGCTGTAGCTAAATATTCCCATAACCTGACTTGCTTCCTTATAAGCAAAACAAAACAAACAAAAACATGACAGGCCATGTGATAAGACACAGTATTCACAGAGAGCAAGATTAGTCTGAAAGAGTTGACAAGAGATGACTTGAATTAAAATATATATATATATTTACATACATATATATATACACATATATATCAAGAGTTTTAAGGAAATTCAGGTGTAGCACAAAGGAAAGTTTTTAAGAATTAAAAATATGGATTTCTTACTACAAAAATCAATAATGAATGGAAGGAGAGGATGGGTTATTCTTGATCTAAATTAATGGTACGGGGCATAAAATGTAAGAAATAAATCAAAACACTCAACAAAAATATAAAGAAGTATTAGTCATAAAAAGCAACTTTATTATTGGACTTTATATATGCGATGCTGGCAGGTATCAGAGGACAACTCTAATGAATGAAGAAGGATGAAGATGTGACCTAAGAATATTTTTATCCAGCTGAGAGCTTTTAGGGGGAAAGAAAAATGTTAGGGAATGTACTACATTTCAGTAAATGAATCACCCTTGCAACAAATTTGAGGTAAACAACCAAAAAGTACACTAATCAGACAATAAATGTACCAGGATAGAAAAGTTTTAGCTTTAATGTAGTATAATTTAGAAGTCATTTTTTTATGGTTATTGCTTTTTGTGTCTTGTTAGAACTCCAAAGTCTTCAAGATAGTCTCCTATGCAACCACCAGAGGATGTATTGTCTTATTTTTTATGGTGAGAACTGTAGTCTAACTAGAATTGTGTATGTTGTGTGGTAGGGATCAAATTTCATCTTTTTTCGTTAGATATCCTGTAACTGGCTATCCTTTTTCCCTACTGTTTAATGACCTTCACCACATTTATTCCTAGAAAATAATTACTAATGTTATAATAGTATTTTGAAGAGATTCAAAGATAGCTCATTCTTGGATTAATGCATTTATTATTTTGAAAATGTATCATGATTGAGATAGGTAAAAGATCGATTTAGACAGCACAGTTTCTGCTGAAGCCAGTAGCAATAATAAAGTGCTAGACTCCCTTACATAGAGCTAGACACCCTTACATAGATTATGCAGTGAATATGAAACTACCAGAAGACATTTCTAAAATAATGTGCAGTAGTCATGCAGAGTATGAGAAAGTACTCCACAGCTGAAAACTTGGAAGGCCTTAGGAAATTCTAGTATGTTTTTTAATAATTGTTCATAAATAATAATTCAATTAAATGGAGTCATAATGACAGTCATAGCATGACTGTATCCATCCATATCCTATTCTTCACGTGAATGTAACTTCATCAATACAGCACTGTGACTGATACTTAGTCTCTTTCTCTTTTGTTTACTAATTCTTTCCTCTATCATCACTCAAGCTTTGGTGTTCTGGGCTTCCCCTTTCCAAGTACCGGAGCAAAAGTGCTTTTCAAGGCTGCTTGTTTCATACTTGCTAACGGCGCTTTGGCCAAAGTAAGTCATATAGTCCGGATTTAAAGGGTGGAGAAATAGACTCCACCATTTTATGAGAACAGTAGCAAGATCAAATTACAAAGACTGTTGTGCAAAGAGGAAAATGGGAATTTGGAGCCATTTGGGGAGCTACCAAATTCATCGTATAGGCACAGTACTTTTTGCAACATTTGATCCATAGAAGGCACTCAACAAATGTTTGCTGCCTAATGGGCTGTCTGATTGAATGAAGGAATGGCTGAATGAATGATGATTGTGAAAGCAGACATTCAGATTTCAAATTGAAGAATAACTTTACATACAATTCCTTTTCTTCTTTTTAAGACTTGGTGTCCTGAAGTGGTAACATCCTTACCTGTTACTTTAAGTTAGGGCCACTCATTCTTATTTTAGATTAAGAAAAGCAATAAAAAGCATCCACATTTCATCACAGCAAAGTGTTAGACTACATAACAGACTTCTTCTGCAGGTTAGAGGTTTTAAACATCAAAATGATGAGAAAGAAAAAAAACTTCAGCATTTTGTTAGTAAGGGTAAAAATGGAATTCATAGTATCAACTGGAAGATATTTTCTTCCCCCTGAAGAGAAACAGATAGAATGGCATATGCTTTTCTAAATGTGGAGCTGCTGAGTGCTGAGTACAACCAGCAGAAGAGTAGCAATTAGATGACTCAGCTTCGAAAACACTCCTTAACTACGCTATGCAGAGTCAAGTGGTCTAGAATGAAATAGAGTGAAAACCATAGTTAAGACACTGTATTTTTTTCAGGGTTTTGTTTTTTGGCTTTTGTTTTTTACTGGGTACCTGGGTTAATTTGATTCACTAAAAAGCCTTTTTGCTTAAGTCAGAATAGATTTTTTTGCACCTGTTTGCGATGTGGCCTAGAAATTAAAGAGGGCTGTATTTCCTATCATCTCCAAAAGATGCAACAGTTGGCTTGCTACAAATCCACTCCTCAGAAAAGGTTTTTTAAAGATATGAACTGAAATTTTCTTTGTGGTACGAGTATTGTCAGAGTTGTTCCATTGTAATCTTCACATGTGATGGGTTAATGTCTTTAGACATACTTATGAAAGCTGCCACAAGCATCATATTTCTTGGTTCTATGATTAGATTTCACAGATTTGGGTACAATTAGCTAGTTTCCTACTTCATCCTACTGTTTTAATTGCTTCACTCTTTTCTGTCATTCATCAACTCTTCTGCCTGGAGGTCAAAATGGGACCAGTTACTAATCAAGGCCAATGGCAACCGTGACTGTATTGGGGCACCATGTTTCATCTGTCAAGGGGCATCTATCACTTCTCTTCCTGTCAAAAAGAAAATTAAATTAGACTAATATAAACCTCTATTTTTGCCCTGATGAAAGGCCTACATCCTCCCTAGGCATTGCCTGACATGATTTTGACTTGTGAAAGACTGAATGTTCTTATAACATCATTTGAAGAGAGTGTGCCTGTCTCCCTGGGTCATTATCTTTCAGATTCACTTGTTTTCATGGACTATGGGCTAGATAATCTAGATCTCCTTTGGGGTGTTAATTAAAAAGAGTATCCAAAATTAATCAACGGACTCACTAGGGCGAAGGGATGCTGTCTGAAGACCTTGGAATATAACATGCTTCTGGTGCAGAGAAATGAGCCTTCGGCTATCGATGAAAAGCAAACAAGTGTACAGACGGCAATGTGACATAAAAATTCATATATATATACAAGTATACACTCATTTTTCTTGTCAGCTTGTCAACTTTAATTATAAAGGTTGACTTGCTATTTGGCAGATCCCAACATTGTAGATGTTGGCCATTTGAAAAGCATTGTGTGGTCAAGGTCTTAGAATGATGGGATAGGAAGACAATGGATTAGTGATGTGTTTTAAAGTCCACGCTGAGCACAAAAATTCTTGCATTGTACCTGAAGTCATTTTTTTATGGTTATTGCTTTTTGTGTCTTGTTAGAACTCCAAAGTCTTCAAGATAGTCTCCTATGCAACCACCAGAAGATGTATTTTCTTATTTTTTATGGTGAGAACTGTAGTCTTAACTAGAATTGTGTATATTGTGTGGTAGGGATTCAAGAAATAATGCATTTTATCTACAATAGAATATTGATAATGGATTAAAACCTTGATTTTAGAAGGTGCAATTTTTTCATCATATTTGGCAGTATTCCTTTTTTTTTTTTAGTTTCTTATCTTATTCTAATAAATTTGTATCTGGAAGAGTTTTCTTAAAACTGGAGGCTAAAAGTAATCTTTTAACAGATCCTGAGTTTTGAACATACTATGAAAT